>JAGFNQ010007538.1:23388-181744 GCA_024364735.1 Boesenbergia rotunda
AAGTAAATACGTATCCAAACTGAGATTTGGAGTCATCCTTATCTGTCTGAAAACTGGCATCTGTATACCCACGTATTACCATATCTCCTTCTCCATATATTAGGAACACATCCTTAGTTCTTCTTAAGTACTTAAGGATTGTCTTGATAGCCGCCCAATGATCCATTCCTGGATCAGACTGGTATCTGCTCGTGACGCTCAGAGCATACGATACATCGGGCCTAGTACATAACATAGCATACATGATAGATCCTATCGCGGATGCATAAGGAATCTTATTCATGCAAATCCTCTCGTCTTCTGTGCGCGGACACATAGACGTTGAAAGGTTGATCCCATGCCTGATGGGAAGGTAACCTTTCTTGGATTTCGACATGCTAAACCTTTTTAGCACTCGGTCTATATATGTAGACTGCGAAAGACCAAGCAACCGTTTTGATCTATCTCTATAGATTCTAATCCCAAGGATATAGGTTGCTTCTCCCAGGTCTTTCATGGAGAAAGATTTGGACAACCAAATTTTAACCGATTGTAAGACTTGATATATCGTTTCCTATAAGCAATATGTCATCGACATATAGTACTAGGAATATGACTGCTCTCCCACTAACCTTCTTGTACACACAAGGTTCGTCAGGATTTTGTGAGAAATCAAACTCCTTGATTGTCTCATCAAAACGGATGTTCCAGCTCCTGGATGCTTGCTTCAGTCCATATATGGATCGTCGAAGCTTGCATATTTTGGTTTTATCAACCGATGTGAAACCTTCAGGTTGTATCATGTATACATCCTCAAGCAGGTTTCCATTAAGGAAAGCTGTTTTCACATCCATTTGTCATATCTCATAATCATAATGAGCTGCTATGGCCAGGAGAATCCGAATGGATTTAAGCATAGCTACTGGCGAATAGGTTTCATCATAATCAATTCCTTGTTTCTGACGATATCTTTTTGCCACTAATCTAGCCTTAAAGGTAACAACATTACCTTCCATGTCAGTTTTCTTCTTGAAAACCCACTTGCACCCTATGGGCTTAATCCCTTCAGGTGGGTTAACCAAGTCCCATACTTGATTTTCGTACATGGAATCCATTTCCGACTTCATGGCTTCAAGCCATTTGTTCCTTTCTGAACTTTTCAGAACATCTTCATAACTGATAGGTTCGTCATCGCTTATGAGTAACACGTCGTTCGATTCACTTTTGAGAAATCCGTATCTCTCTGGAATATTGCGTGTCCTATCAGACCAACGAAGTGGTGGTGTTGTTTTAGGTTCAACTGATAGCTCATCATTATGAGTTATTGGTTGTGGGTCTAGACTAGGTGTCTCTGTAATGTCTATTAGAGTTTCTTGAACTTCATCAAGTTCAATGTGACTCCCATTGTTTTCTTGTAAAAGAAATTCTTTTTCCAGAAATACAGCATGTCTTGAAACAAACACCTTTTGTTCCAAGGGATGATAGAATTGGTAACCCTTCGTTTCCATAGGGTATCCAATAAATAGATATTTATCAGACTTAGCATCCAATTTGTCTGATACAGTCCGCTTCACATAAGCAGGACAACCACATATCTTAAGGTGAGTTAAGTGAGGTTTCTTACTATTTCACATCTCATATGGAGTAGTAGAGACTCCCTTGGACGGGACTCTGTTTAGCAAGTAAACAGCTGTCTTAAGCACATAGCCCCAAAAGGATTTTGGAAGAGTTGCATGATTCATCATAGACCTAACCATGTCCATCAAGGTTCGGTTACGCCTCTCAGATACACCATTATGCTGTGGTGTATATGGCAGAGTCCATTGAGACAATATCCCATTGTCCCTAAGATAATCTTGAAACTCTTGACTTAAGTATTCACCACCCCGATCGGATCGAAGTATCTTAATACTTTTGCCAAGCTGTTTCTCTATTCATTTCTGAACTCTTTGAATTTCTCAAAAGCTTCAGATTTGTGTTTCATCAAGAACACATACCCGAATCGTGAGTGATCATCGATAAAGGTAATGGAGTAGCTATAGTCTCCTTGTGCAAGAGTTGACATTGGTCCACATACATCAGTATGTATTAGACCAAGCAATTCTCCCACTGGATTACCTTTTCCGGAAAAGGATAATTTGGTCATCTTGCCTTTCAAGCATGATTCGCATGTATCAAATGAACCGGGTTCAAATGATTCCAAAATTCCACATCGGTGTAATTTGGTCATGCGTTTCTTACTTACATGGCCAAGACGACAATGCCACGTATAGGAGTCTATTCGATTATCTATTCGAGCACGTTTGTTGCTATCTTCGATATTGAAAACGTCACCGGATAAATCTAATGTGTAGATACCATTGCACAAAGTTCTGGTCCCATAAAGAACACCATTTAAAGTTATGTAACAACAATTGTTACTAAAAGTTAAATGATAACCCTTTTCATTCAAACATGAAATAGATACAATGTTCTTTATTAATGAAGGAACAAAATAACAATTATCCAATTATAAGACACGTCCAGTAGGGAGCTTTAGCAAATATGTTCCGATGGCAACAGCAGCAATCTTTGCTCCATTTCCAACTCGCAAATTCGCTTCTCCCTTGACGAGTCTTCTTCTATTCCTTAGCCCCTGTATGTCATTAGATATATGTGAGCTACACCCAGTATCAAGTACCCAGGTGGTTGAGGAAATAGAGTGACATTCAATAACGAAGATACCTAAAGAGGATGGGGCATCGGATGCCTTCTTCTTCAAGGACTCAAGATAAACCTTGCAGTTTCTTCGCCAGTGACCCTCCTTGCCACAATGATGGCAAGTGCCTTTTGGTGTCTTTTCAGTCTTTTTGGCCTTTTTCTTCTTTCCCTTATTTTGTTCTTTGGCCTTCCTCTTAGAACCTTTCATTGAGGAACCAACTAACAGTACCGTCTTTCGATCCTGCTTCACAGAAGGTTCTACAGTCATCAGCAGGTTGAGCAACTCAGGAATGGTAGTCTCCAGCTTGTTCATCCGATAGTTCATCACAAATTGTGAATAACTTTTGGGCAAACAATGCAGAATTAAGTCAATAATTAATTCATGATCCATTGCAAAACCGAGTGTGCCCAGTCGCTCAATGTACCCCAACATCTTCAACACAAACTGTGAGACAGAAGTGCCTTCCTGCATTTTAGAGGTGAAGAGGAGTCTGGAGACCTCGAACCTTTCGGATCTCGCCTGCTCGTCAAATAACTCATGAAGATGGAAGATGATGGTATAAGCATCCATATGCTCATGCTGCTTTTGCAGCTCAGGTACCATAACGGCTAGCATGATGCAACTCGCAAGTTCAGAATCGATCACATGTTTCTGATAGGCCACTAACTGGTCTGGAGTTGCATTTTCTGGAGGACGGTTGGGAAGTTGATCTTCAAGGACATAAGCAAGCTTCTCTGCCTTGAGGACTATCCTCAGGTTTCGAAGCCAGTCCATGAAGTTTGGCCCAGTCAGTTTATTGGTGTCCAAAATGGAACGCAAATTCAGAGAAGACATGATCGAGTGATTATCCTAGAAATACAAATTGAGCTTATGTGAGAAGAATGATAAAGAATGCATCAACATACATTAATTAAATCCTATTTATTTTTCGAATTGAATAACCCTTTTTATCAATTTGGGAGATCGTAGGAACACCTCCAAATAGGTTGATATCCAACCATAGATAAGAACAACCATGGTTGTGGTCATCAAGTTATTCTTAGCTATGAAGGTAGGTAATTATACCGATTACATATCACATATATGTAACTATCACTTTATGCTATCAACTAATTGAATGTTTGCATAAATCATTGGGTTGTTAACTCATTAACAAGTATGCAACAATATACATAGCACCCAACTGCACCTCTCTTTACATCGACCTTGGCTGTGGCACAACAAATCGATGTTCCAAGCTTAAGGCTGACCCATTAATCAAGAAATAGTTTTAATATGGTTGGAGTTCATTCAACCGTTTAGTCAGGCTTGGATGTGTCCAACAACCAAAACTAAGGATTGACCTCTAACTCCAACTATATTAATCATAAATTAGTTCCATGGTTTGAACATGTTGAGGTTCAAGCCGGGCATGGATGTGTCCATCAACCCAAACGAGAAACAAAATTCCAGTTCTAACCATATTAATGGAAGGTGTTGGCCTTAATATTTTGTAAGGGGTTTTGGGTCTCATCCTTTCTTTTCTAAGCACATTCATGACATATAATTATGTCATGTACTAACGATTTCTTTAATAAAGTATGTATGTGACTTAATTTATCAAGTCTCATTAATTGAATTAGGAACCGGATTTCCTAATTCTAATTTCATACTTTATTCAAGGAATTGTTTTGGGAAACAATTTCCTAAATTGTCATAATCAATTTCGGAAATAATACGTTTAAGGCTTTGATTTCTCTAAATCAAATCTTATTAAATTAAGAGACAGATTCCCTTAATTCAACCACATATTATTTTCATGAAAATCTTATTTAAGAAAACTCTATAGGAAACCATTTTCCTAATTAATTTTGGAGACAACAATATGTAAGAGCATCACCTCTTAAATCAAATAAGAAAATTATCGTTTGAGAATCACCTCAAAATTTCCAAGATTTGATTACATATTTTATTTATGGATTTATTAATTTCAACAAATTATTTTCTTTGAGTGGCTCCCCGAGGCTCAGATACCCAAAAAAAGGAATTTGTTGTAAATCTAATTTGGTCCGCTCCCCGAGGCGTAACCAAATTAAACATGATAATTTTATTCAAAATAGGAAATTAAATTACAACAACTAACTTTAAATTGGACGGCTCCCCGAGGCTCAATCCAAAAGAAAGAATTTTGTTAATAATTTAAAACTAATTCTAATTTAATTGTCAATTAATAATCCATAAATTTGTCTAGACTTTCTTGAAAGAAAGTGCCCAAAATTGCGAGATTTCATAATAGGTTTTCAGAATAATTGTAAGTTTCTGGTACAAAGAAAACTTACATATTTCCAAAATTAGAAATTTTCCAAAATAGGAAATTTCCAAAATTGGAAAGTTTCCAAAAATGGAAAGTTTTCACAATTATCATAAAATTTCAGAAACTAGGATATTTCAAAAGTTTGCGAAATTTCATGAGGATTTTCAAATTTTGAAATTCCTAAATCTAAAATTTATCATAATTGGAAAATTTTCCAAAATTGAGATCATGACAAAGTTTTCCACAAAACAATTATATGATTATGTCGAACACTAACTGGCTCTGATACCACTATTGGGACCGGGTGCATGTTAACATGGATACGGGTTCGTAATTTTAAAATTTAATTACGTGCAGCGGAAGGTTTAGCATAAATAATTTCTCAAATTATTTTAACCACGTATCTAGCATGCAACCTTATGTTGTGGAGACATGATCATACATTTAAAATTTTACAGAAAGTAAACTAATTTACTTATGTAATTCCCGCTTTTTTTTTTCCTAAGCGGCATTACGTTAACATGCTTAGGGCATGTAGACATCATAAGGCAGCGGAATAACTTAACTTATACATGCCCTGTTACCATTCTTAACTTATTGACATGGGAACCTTAGCATATTAACTTTGAACTTAAGCATCCTATCATGTCTCACATAACATCATATCATAAGGTTCCATAAGTCATTATTCAAACACATAAGTAAACATATAGTTCCTGGGCCAAGTCACTACGTCACACATGCGTTCTTGCCCTCCTGTTGCTTCCTTCATTATCCCCTTGAATGATCTGCGGTATAAGGAAATAAGACTATAAGCACACAGGCTTAGTAAGACTCTTTCCTACTCACAAAACCATCCATCATTCATCATCTCATAATAAGCACATAAAACATTAACATACTTGGTGCTCTACTTAGAACATAACATCTTGCATCACTTATCGTATACATAGCATGGCATGAATATAAACATAGTAACATTCTAAGCATGGCATGATACATGGCATAAACATAAACATCATAGACATTCTAAGCATGGCATAATTCATTCATTCTCATGGCACAATTCATAAACATAGTGAACATTCTAAGCATGGCATAATTCATGGCATATCGTAAACATAGTGACCATTCTAAGCATGGCATAATTCATGGCATGAATCATAAACATAGTGAACATTCTAAGCATGGCATAATTCATGGCATATCGTAAACATAGTGAACATTCTAAGCATGGCATAATTCATGGCATAAATCATATACATAGTGAACATTCTAAGCATGGCATAATTCATGGCATAAATCATAAACATAGTGAACATTCTAAGCATGGCATAATTCATTCATTCTCATGCATACTTCTTAACATGAAACGTAAGCATAAAATCTTATCAACATAGCATAATGCATAACATGAATGGATGCATGAGTGGAATGCATATACATAAGGATGCTTAACTTTTAAAACATACTTTTCATTGCTTAAACATAATCATCATAACATCATTTGGGGTCCCCGGCTTGTACCACATACATACATCATTGCGCGCATCCCTAGCAAGTCCGAGGTCGCGAGCCCCAACCTACTAGGGTAAGGACAGCATAGTCGGTAGTCCCCGAACCGAGGCGTTCTTAAGGTGCCCATCCCTGTTGCACAGCTCCGGTAGTGCCAGAACCGTGGACAGCTACGGTAGTCCAAAACCGGGGTGTTCTTAAGGTGCCCATCCCTTGGACCCATACTTCAGTCCGGTACAAGCCCATACATAAAGTAAAATACTTTTCATGCTTCATCATTCATATGGCATTCATGGCATCTTTAACATAGCGTAACTTGTTACGGCTCGGCCCGTCTACCGGCCCATTTACCGGTCCTCACGACCGTCGTACCGTCGACCATCGACCGTGCCGTCTTAGCATATTTATGCCTTAAAGACATAAGCATCATCTTTCATTCATCATCATTCATAGCATATTCATTCATTCATCATACTTAACATCATCATTATGTCTTAAAGGCATGAACCTTAACTTCATTCTTCACTTTCATTTTTTTTTAGACATGGCATCATTTTCATTCTTAACATGGCATCATTTTCATTCTTAAACATAGCATCATTTTCATTCTTAAACATAAACATAACATACTTAACATGGCATCATTTTCATATCATGAACCTAACATATCATAGCATCATTTTTATCGTGATCATAACCCTATCATTCTTATCATGGCATCATTCATATCCTGAACATATACTTATCATACTTATCATGGAAACACATAAACATATACTTGAAGTTAAAGGCTCAACCCTAACCCTTGGGCCCTTGAGGTTGGCCGAAACATATGGGGTCTCTAGGGTAATCCAAAAATTCCCAGAATTTATACTTAACCTCCACACATCATAAGGGAACATAAATTAACATTATAAAGATTTTTGGCTTAATTATAGACCTTTAAATCATGGTGACCGAAACCCTTAAACTTAGGGTTCTTAGTTTTGTTTCTTTCATGTTGGCCGAAACCCTAGGGTGTCCTAGGTAACTCCAAAAATTCCCAAAAATTATAATTAACCTCTACACATCATAAGGGAACATTAAATAACATTATCATATTTTTAGCATAATTATAGACCTGTAAATCATGGTGGCCGAAACCCTTAAACTTAGGGTTCTTAGTTTTGTTTCTTTCATGTTGGCCGAAACCCTAGGGTGTCCTAGGGTACTCCAAAAATTCCCAAAAATTATAATTAACCTATACACATAATAATGGAACATTAAATAACATTATCATTATTTTTAGCATAATTATAGACCTGTAAATCATGGTGGCTGAAACCCTTAAACATGAGGGTTCTTAGTTTTGTTTCTTTCATGTTGGCCGAAACCCTAGGGTGTCCTAGGGTACTCCAAAAATTCCCAAAAATCATACTTAACCTCTACAAATCATAAGGGAACATTAAATAACATTATCATGATTTTTAGCATAATTATAGACCTGTAAATCATGGTGGCCGAAACCCTTAAACATGAGGGTTCTTAGTTTTGTTTCTTTCATGTTGGCCGAAACCCTAGGGTGTCCTAGGGTACTCCAAAAATTCCCAAAAATCATACTTAACCTCTAAACATCATAAGGGAACATTAAATAACATTATCATGATTTTTAGCATAATTATAGACCTGTAAATCATGGTGGCCGAAACCCTTAAACATGAGGGTCTCGGTTTTCTTTCCTTTCAACATCCAATTCGAAAACCAACCACTATATATCATACTAAAAATCATAAAAATCATAGGGAACTATTATACCACAGGTGAGGGAGTCTTACCTTGGGTTTCTTGATTTTTCAAACCTTGGAAGAGAAGAAAATGGTAAGATCTTTGGACCCTTGAACACCCTTGTCCTTGTATCCTTGGAAGAGACTTTAGATCTAGGAGATGGAACCTTGGAGGAAGCTTTTCCAAGGGGAAAACCCTCTAGGAGTGGTCGGCTAGAATGAGGGAGGAAGAGAGGAGGAAATGCAATTGAAAGAAGAGAGAATGAAACTCCCAAACCCCCCTATTTATCATCCATTAAAGAGGTAAATGAAGAGTCTCTCCATGACTCTTCATCTTCTTCTTAATCTTAACTTATATCCATTTCATTTCCTCATAGAAATCCCTTGCTAGGTGAGTTGGTTAAGGCTTACATGGTTGTACAAGAGGTCCAAGGTTCAATCCTTGGCTCATGTACCTTTATTTTTATTTCCTAAATTCCGAAAATCCCCCTAAAATCACCCATAATTATGCCAATATTCCTAAATAAAATTCTTTTACATTTATATTAATTTTACCTAATTTATATTAATTTTACCTAATTAATACCCATTTTCGGAGCCCATTTAAAGCTCATTGGTACTTAGTTTTCTCAATTTAAATGAGAAAACATGGATTTTCTAGGCCTAAGTTCTCCTTAATATTTCTAGGTCCCTTGGAAAATTATTTAAACATGCTTAATATTTTAAGAAAATATTAAGAGAATTTTATGGGTCGTTACAATCCTCCATACCTCGTGAAAGTTCGTCCTCGAACTTAGAATATCTCCGGGTACCTGCATCTTAGCGCGTCCTCACGTTCCCAGGTGAATTCCTCAAACTGTTGACCTTGCCATACGGTAAGGTGCCTTGGGGAACGGGTTAGTACCAGAAACCAATTCGATCTCGAATTCCACTTCTCTATTAGGAGCTAATCCTGGTAATTCATTTGGGAATACCTCTGGATAATTACCTACAACCCTAACGTCTTCTAGCTTCTGGTCCTTGGTTTGACTTACGTCAACCACATGTGCTAGAATCCAGTGTATCCCTTATCTATCACCTTCTGTGCTTTGAGAGTCGATAAAAATTCCCCGGTTCTTTTCCTCGGCTCTCCGATAAATTCGAACATAGAATCTGCCTCAAGTTGAAAGATCACCTTTCGTTTACGGCACTCGACAGAAGCGTCGTATTTGCTCAGAAAGTTCCTTCCCATTATAACATCATAATCCTGCATGTCGAGTACTATCAGATCGCAGTAGAGTTCTCTTCCTGCGATTCCGACTGGCACAGCACGCAGCACGGGAGTGGATGTCCCTATTTCTCCCGAAGGCAGGGTTGTCAAGAACTTGCAGTCTAAAACTTATGGAGACTTATCTATCTTCTTAGTGTAGGACATAGAGACGAACGAGTGTGTTGCCCCAGTATCAAATAATGCAGTAGCGTACTGACTGTAAATAAGTATCTGACCTGTGACAATCGTTGCAGCATTCGCGGCATCCTCCTTAGCAATAGAGAAAATCTTGGCATCCGCCATAGTTGGTGGGGCCTCCAATCTCCCTTGGCTCATCGGGGTACCTTCCAGTTCGTCTTGCATATAATGTAGTTTCGCTGGTGCACCCCGGTACGGAACAAGCTGTTGGGGAGGTGCCTGGTTCTTGGTAGGACAGTAAGGGGCTATGTGCCCTTCCACCCCGCAAGTGAAACACCGGTTCGTACCTTTGCGGCATTCCCCGGGATGCATTTTCCCGCATGTAGCACATAGGGGAAACCTGGACTGTTTATTTGCTGGGCCCCCTTGGGGGTCGTCCCCTGGCTGCCGTTTACCACCCTGATTTCCCTTCCCATTAGCGTTGGTACCCTGAGGTTTCTGACCTCTCTCATTGAATGCCTTCCTTTGCTGATTGATATTGTTCAAGTAATGCTCGGTGAGTAGAGCACTACTAAACAGCTCCTCGGTGGTCTGCGGCCTGTTAACTCCGCCGGCCACGTTCAGGGCTATTCCGGGCCACAACATCTTCAACATAAGACGGACCCTTTCTTTCTCAGTGCGGACCAGCTCCGGGCATAGACGAGCCAGGCGATTAAACTTCTTCACGGCTTCATTGACCGAGAGGTTGCCCTGTCGAAATTCCGTGAACTCGTCGTAGTGTCTGTTTGTGACACGCATATTGAAGAATTCTTCAAAGAACTCTGATTCGAAATCGGACCACGCCATCTGGTCCACCGGTCTCTTGGCCTTGACCCTTTCCCACCACATTCTAGCATCCCCAGTCAGGCAGAATGACGCACACTTGATCTTCTCATACTCAGGCCAGTCCAGCAGCTCCAGGGTACTTTCCATCATCTTGAACCATGCCTGGGCGTCCCAAGGTTCGCCAGCACTGGAAAAATTTTCCGGTTTCAGCCTTAACCATTGGATCAAGTAAGCCTCTTGTCGTGCCACAGTGGTCGAGCCCGGCGGAGGAGTGTGCGTAACCGTAGGTGCCACAGGTATAGCAGTCTGGTTCACTGGTTCACTGGTGCCTCACGTAACTCGTAAAAAGGGACGAGATCCAACCGTAGCGTCCCTTGGAAGCTCCGCCTCTATTCGCGTCCACGTCGGGTTTTCTTCGGGATGACTTCGCAAAGCCACGAGTTTCGTGCCAACAAGAACTACTAGATTCTCCAAAGGCACGACAAGAATACCAAGAGAGAGATGAAAAACTAACCACCAAACGAAGAACGAAATCAAGATTCCGGGAGGAAGGAAGGAGTCGCGCCCACTTCTTCTTCTTCTTCAGCTACTTCTTGGTGGTGGAAGCTCACGAAAAGGGGGAGGGCTCTAGGGCCGGCGGCACTAGAAGAGGGAGATGGAGAGAAGGAGAGGGAGAGAGGCTAGGCAAGAATCCTTGATCTCTTGGATTAATTTTCAAGTCTTGCCTTGGTACCTTTATATAGTAGCCTCTTAATCACCAAGTCTCCTCTTAACGGAATAAATTTTTCATAAGAAATTTATCTTATAAATTTTTCTATGAATTATTCCATTATGCCAAATTTTTATTATAACTTAATTTATAATAAAAACAATCATGTCTCCCCTTTTATTATGGAAAGAAATTTTTTTATATAAATTTCTTTATCATGGTAAATCAATCCATTATTGATTTTATAAAATAAAATAAACCATTCCAAGGTTTATTTTAATTTCCATGATAAATAAATCTCTTTATAAAAATTTCTTTATATAAATTTCTTTATACAAATTTCTTTATACAAATTTCTTTATCCATAATTTTATAAGACAAACCACGCGCGATTTATTTTATAATTTTGAACCAAACAATTTGGTTCTTCCCTCTTATTGTGGCCGGCCAAACAAAGAGGGTGGGGACCCTCTTTGGCCGGCCAAACCCAAGCTACGATCTCACAAATTAAACTCATTTAATTCGTTCAATAAGTCTTCAAAAGACTTAGCCATTTTATGCTTCCGATGCGTCTCTGAAAAATTCAGATTCGACTTATCTCTCTTGATTGGAAAATCCAATTTTCAACTCGTTTTAAATCCCTCAGACTACTCATAGTGCGTGTGACTAAATAGGTTTTCGATTTATGTTGGCCGTCTATAATTAACCAATTATAGAACGATCATGAGTGGCACCTAGTAGTACATCATGATCCCCAATTAATCGAAAGATCAACGGTTGACCTCAGAAACTATTCTGAAACCCTTCAGCAGCTTTAATGAATCGTGCCTCATTCCCTTCACCATCTTATACCCACTTGGTTCAGGATATGGTCTATGTGTGTCAGTCCCCACTAGGCTGACTACGTCACACCTAGCCCAAGCAATGTTTTTCTCGTCCTACGAATTCTAGTTACTCTCATGTTTCTGAGAGATTCATACTCTGAACATGTGATGCTCTGGCCAGAGGCTTCGAGTAACAATCCGACAATAGGCCTTGGGTATACATCTCCTCGCAAGGAGTGGTGAATCCTTTGTAGGCTGTTCAAACATCTTCGGGCACTTCGGCTTATACCCAACCATCCTGGGTCCACACCTCCTTGGAGATGCTTGCTTAAGATGTTAAAGTATAAGTCTTCATGACCAAGATGACTTGAACACCGCAAGTCTAAGGAACATCGCACTTAAGCTGCAGTAAGAACTTCATTGACATATCTATATGTAGATTACCATATGAAGTCTTACAGCTAGTCACTCCAATGAACTAGTTCCCTTAACTAGCATTCATGTTTATCTCCGGGCATCCCAATGTCACCAGCCAGTGAGAATCAGCTGATTAGAGAATAACTCATGCCAGTCTCAACAGAATTGATAGTGTCCGTATTTGTCAATTCATCGACTAGGGACAATTTCAATACTTCACAATTGCACATGTAGAGATAATCACTAGTTGTGAATTTATCACAAATTCTCTAATGCTGTGAATTGTATTGCGGACATTCAATAAATGAGTTTAAGATCTCAATCAAATACACGAACTTGTATACTTAAATAGTGAATATTCATTTATTAAAGTAAATGATTACAATCATAAGGCGATTGCCTTAGGACACTTCTCTCATATTACTAACATCTAGTTCGTCTTGTATTACAATGATCCAATCGGGATCATTTAATGCTTCATCAATTTTTCTAGGTTCAATTTCGGAAATTAAGGCAACTTCATTAACCTCATTCCTAAAGAATGATCTAGTTCTAACCCCATGATGGATGTCTCCAACAATTTGGTCTTGGGGATGACTAGAGGCTAATATAGTTTGTCTATGTGTTGGTGGTGCTTCTTGAATGGGTTCACTAGACACAAGCTTAGCCTCAGGATCCGGCTGATCTATGGGTTGTCTGCGCTCACCATCATCGGATTCATCACCATCAACAATATTTGGACTTTCATTCAAACTTAGTCTCCTAAGTTCAAATTGGACTTCATCTTCTGGTTGTTCATTGACTTTTGAAATTTCTTCAAAGACAACATCAGAAGACTCTTCAACTAATCTAGATTTCTTATTGTAGACTCGATAGGCTTTGCTAATGAGGGAGTACCCGACCAGTATCCCTTCATCAGCCTTTGCCGTGAACTTCCCAAGGTGATCCTTGGTGTTTAGGATGAACACCTTACAACCAAACACCCTAAGGTGTTTAACCGTAGGTGGCTTTCCAAACCAAAGTTCATGGGGAGTCTTTCCTAAGAACCTATGGATGAGGACTCGGTTTTGCACATAGCAAGCTGTATTTACAGCTTCGCCCCATAAGTAATTCGGTAGTGAGTACTCATTAAGCATGCTTCGTGCAGCCTCTTGTAAAACACGGTTCTTCCTCTCTACAACACCATTTTGTTGTGGTGTTCTAGGAGTAGAGAACTCATGTCTATACCCTCTATCTTGACAAAATTCTAAAAATCGTTGGTTTTGAAATTCACCTCCATGATCACTTCAAATTGTCTTAATAGTTGATGATTTTTCATTTTCAACCCTTCTACAAAAAGAAATGAAAACATCTAAGGTTTGGTCCTTATATTTAAGAAAATAAGTCCATGTATATCTAGTAAAATCATCAATGATAATAAAGCAATATCTACTTCCATTCAAAGATATGATAGTACTACAATCAAATAGATCCATGTGAAGTAAATCTAAAACGGTAGATGTACTTACAACGCTTTTACTTTTATGTGTAGATTTTGTTTGCTTACCCATTTGACATGCATCATAAAGCTTTTCTTTTTCATACTTGATGCTTGGTAAGCCACGAACTAATCCCTTGTTGGCCAACTTCCGGATGTTCTTCATATTAACATGTGCTAGCCTCCGGTGCCAAAGGGTGGACTCTTCTTCTTTTGACATGAGACACTTAGCAAAAGCATTAGTAGCACTTTTAAATGAAACTTGATAAATATTGTCTACTTTTGTTCCTACTAGTACCGTGTCCAAGGTGTCATGTTGTCTAACTAGACATTGACTTGGTTGAAAATCAATTGTGTAACCCATGTCACACAATTGACTAACACTTAGGAGATTAAATGGCATCCCCTTGACTAGAAGGGCATTTGAGATTCTAAGACATTCGGATATTTGAATGTCTCCTATTCCTATGACCTTAAGACTACCATTGTTACCAAATGAAACATTACCTCTACTTTTTCTTTGAAGGGTAGTAAACAATAATCTATCCCCGGTCATGTGTTTAGAGCACCCACTATCAACGAACCAAGTTGATAGATGCTTCCCCTCAATCATAACCTAAACAATTCGAAAAATGAAAGATTTAGGTACTCAAACCTTGGGACCTAAAACATTTACTAAACAAGACTTAGGCACCCATGCCTTGACAACTTTCTTTTGAACCTTGGGTGTCTTAATTGGTCTAACACCAGTCCTAGACATAAGAGACACAAATGAAGGTTCCTTGGGTCGGTAACCATTACCGGCCCTATTGTAGACTGCCCTTTGGGTATTCAAAATCATGTCTAGAGTTTTTGAGCTAGTTGAGAACTTCTCAAGAATATTCATGAGTCTCTCAACTTCACTCTTTAATGATTTATTTTCATCCTCTAGCAATTCATCATGCAAATCATCAACATCCTCAACCCTAGAGGATTTCAAATGTTCAATCTCAATTTTCAATGACTTGATCTCATCCTCTAACATTTCAACATGCAAATCATCTATGTTATCATCCCTAGATGATTTCAATTGGTCAATTTCTAATTGCAATGATTTAACCTTATTCTTTGACTTTTTCAATATGTTGGTTAAACATGTAATAGCTCTATAACATTTTTTAGTTCGAGAGAGGTTACATCTTTATCATCCGAAGATGATGAAGTCGCGTTTGAGGAGTCGAAGGATTCATCACTGCTTTCTTCTCCAAGAGCCATGAGTGCCACGTGTCGTGTGCTCTTCTCCTCTTTCTCTTCATCGGATGAGCTAGATGAGAATTCATCCCAAGTGGCCTTCAAGGCCTTCTTCTTCCTTGCTTTCTCCTCTTTTTTTTTGGATTTCTTCTCCTTCTTCTTTAGCTTTGGGCATTCACTCTTGAAGTGCCCTTTCCTACCACACTCATAGCAAGAAGCATTAGACTTATCAACTTTAACTTCACTAGGGTTACCTTTACCCTTGAAGCGTCGACCCCTTCTCATCATCCTTCTCACAAAATTAGTCATCTCGGAGGAAGAAGACTCATTGCCATCTTCCTCGGAATCGGATGAGGATGAGGATGAGAAGACCTCCTTCTCCTTCTTCTTCTCCTTCTTCTTCTTGTTAGATCGTTCCCCTGCAACTAAGGCAATCCCC
The DNA here is from genome assembly GCA_024364735.1 of Boesenbergia rotunda. Classification (NCBI taxonomy): domain Eukaryota; kingdom Viridiplantae; phylum Streptophyta; class Magnoliopsida; order Zingiberales; family Zingiberaceae; genus Boesenbergia; species Boesenbergia rotunda. The sequence goes on from JAGFNQ010007538.1 coordinate 38,948, forward strand.
TTCTCCTTAGGGCCTTTATTAGCCATTTCATTCAGTTTCATTTCACAAAACAAATCATCTAACTTAACAATTGATAAATCCTTGGAGACTTTATAGGCATCCACCATGGATGACCACAAAGCATTCCTTGGAAATGCTTTTAACACATACCTCACAAGGTTGTGATTCTCGACCTTTTCATCAATAGAATGAAGCCCGTTGAGGACTTCCTTGAACCGGCTATGTAACTCACTTACGGTTTCATTCTCCTTCATAGAGAGATTTTAAAGTTGGTTGAGGAATAAGTCCCTCTTGGCGATTCTTGAATCTCGGGTGCCCTCGTGAAGTTCGATGAGCTTGTTCCACAAGTCTTTTGCACTTGTGAATGGACCAACCTTGATGAGTTAGTCTTTGTTCATGCCGCATTGTAGGGTGACAACCGCCTTTGCGTCGGCTTCACTCTTTCGAGTTTGTTCAGCCGTCCACCGCCACGATTCAAGTTCTTTGCCTTCATCATCCTTTGGAGGGGTAAAACCCTCCTTCACCGCGAACCAAGTATTGATGTCCATCTTCAAGTAATACTCCATCTTCGATCTCCAATATTGGAAATCTGCGCCATCGAAGAAGGGAGGTCGGGTGGTGGAAAAACCTTCTCTCAAAGCCATGGATGATAGCTCTCAGTTGTTAATCTGCTTGTACAGAGCTCCAAGCTCTGATACCACTTGTTGGAACTCGGATGGCTAGAGAGGGGGTGAATATAGTCAAACACTTGGACTTTGTGCTTTTCAAATTTCTGCACTCAAACTTTTAGTAGCACAACGGAAGTAGTAAAAACAGAATATGCAGAAAACTAAACCCTAAACTATGAGCAAACACAAGAACGCTAATAAGAGGATTTACAAGGTTCGGGGATAACTTGCCCCTACTCCTTGGCGTGCCCTTAAGGTGGGCGATCCCTTGATCGTCAGCAGATCAAGCCCTGGAAGATCCGGATAGAAAGCAACCTCCTTCTCGGTGGAGTAACGTCTCCACAGCGTTTCAATCAAAGATATAGTTTTAAGCACAATGAAATACAAGAAAGATCTTACTTAGCACTTAGCGCAGAGAAGAACACAGCAAGCTTCTTCCGAGCTCCACCCAGCGACGATCTCACGCAAGAACCCCTTTCTTCGTGTCTTCTCGCTGTTGGACTCAAAGCCTCTTGTTCCTTCCTCCAAGTGCTCAAGCAAGGGATGGTTGCTTCAAAGATCACAGCAGCTTTCTCAAGAGAGGATGATCAGCCAAGAGCACAAGCACGCAGCAAGAAATCGTAGCAGAAAACCAAGGCAACCAATGTTCTTCTTTGCTCTTCTCCACCACGCTGCTTATCCACTCTCCACTAGCGCCAGGTCAACATCTCACTGCAGCCTCCAGCTGCTCTCCTGCAACCACCAGCCACCACTGAGCTCTTCTGGACTCCCTGAGCTTCCCTCAGACCAGCCCCAGTCAGCAGCTCCAGCCAGCGCCAGCGTCCGTTGCAACCTGAGATGGAAAACGGACAAACCTGCTCCAAGGAAAGGCCTCCATTGACTCTCCTTGAGTGTTTGAATCTTTCCCTATCACCTGCAGCTTAATCAGAGCATTAGCACAGCATATCACTCAGTAAATCAAGTATCAGGGATCAAATGCAGAGAATCGGATACAGTCAGACGCGATCAGAGCGTCTGACAGTGCAATTTGAATTAAAGTGATCGGTCACCAGACCGATCCAGGGCTCGTGGGTCGGTCACCAGACCGATCCACCGCTTGCTGGGACTCCCCAGCTCTTGCGGCGACACAAGTCTAATCGGTCACCAGACCGATCAGAGTGAAGCCTGATCGGTCACCAGACCGATCAGAGTGAAGCCTGATCGGTCACCAGACCGATCATGTAGCTCCCTGTCCGATCAGGCTCAAGCCTGATCGGTCCACATCTGAGTGAACAATAATTGCGGAAATCAGATCCTAGGTCTTTGATCGGTCACCGGACCGTTCAGGAACTGATCAGCGGGGGAACTCAACTCACTGTGTGCTCCCTGATCGGTCACCAGACTGATCAGGAGCCAAGCAGTGAGGACACTGCCTGCTCCCTGATCGGTCCCCGGACCGATCAGGAGCCAAGCAGTGAGGCAACGGCCTGCTCCCTGATCGGTCACCAGACCGATCAGGAGCCGTACAGTAGGTTCCCAACCTCACTGTGTGCTCCCTGATCGGTCACCAGACCGATCAGTCATCGCTGGATCGGTCACCAGACCGATCCACGAAGGAGCAACGTGCCAACATCCCTGATCGGTCACCAGACCGATCCAGGGTCTCCACCCTAGCCCTCCAAGCTAGGGACCTAACCCTCCAAGCCAGGATTTCATCCAACCTAGCCCTCCAAGCTAGGGACCTGACCCTCCAAGCCAGGAATTTTTCACCTAACCCTCCAAATTGGGACTTTTCACCTAACCCTCCAAGTTAGGACTTTTCACCTAGCCCTCCAAGCTAGGACTTTTCACCCAACCCTTCCGAATTAGGACTTTTCCAGACCTAGCCCTCCAAGCTAGGAACCTGACCCTCCAAGCCAGGAATTTTTCACCTAACCCTCCAAGTTGGGACTTTTCACCTAACCCTCCAAGTTAGGACTTTTCACCTAGCCCTCCAAGCTAGGAATTTTCACCCAACCCTTCTAAATTAGAACTTTTCAACACCTAGCCCTCCAAGCTAGGATTTTCCATACCTAACCCTCCAGGTTAGGATTTTCCAACACCTAGCCCTCCAAGCTAGGATTTTTTATACCATGCCTAATCCCCGATCAGGACTTAATCATAATCATCCACCTAAACTAAAATCGATGTCAACACCAAAACAACAATCAGGGTCAGACTGCATCAACAGTGTATACTAAAAGACATTGCTCTTTTTATATGTGAGATCATCTAATTTTTGAAAAGAGAATCACAACAACACTAGGTGCTTGTATATATTAGTACAGGCATGAAAGTCTTTTACTACGCATTGTAGATAACATGGTGTATGGTGTTACATGGAAGATCGTGTTATTAGCCCCTTGCCTAGTATAAGTAGAGGCTCACAATCGAGATGGAATTGGACAAACCATCGGAATGGTTGTAGTGTAATTAGGTGTGGTTGGTCTTGACCATAGAATTACACTATTGTGCTTTGAATACATTGAGCAGGACCAAAACCCGAGGTTATCCAATTTGTACTGATTCGATAATTGGATAGGACCTCAAGATATTATTATGGAGTACGATCCCTTAATCCCGATATAATAACGGGCATATATTATTATTTATTATTTCTTTGATTTACCAATGAGCGAGATCTATTCTGTTAGATCGATAGGCCCGGTAAGTTAGGAGATAATATTAATAATATGATGTGTCGTTGATTATTCATGGAATCTGTGTCTTGGTGAGTCGGGTTGATGATGCCCCCTTGATGAGCTCGAAAGGTTTATCATGCTAAACCCTGCAGGTGGATTTGATCCGGCATGATGATAAGGTCGAGTGGTATTAGTCAAGGACTCAGAGGTTAATTAATTTAAATTGTCAGTAATTTAAATTAATTAACGGACATTCGAGATCTTAAACACGGGGGGATGGACGACTCGTAATAAGTGGAGCTCATATGTAAATATGGGGGTTGGTGAGGTAATTCAATGAGGGTCATTTAGTGGAATGGATCCTCATTAATGGACCGGGTTTGGATCCATTAGCAGGTTAAGATCCAACTCCTCCTCATGGTCCCTATCGTAGCCCTATTTATATCCCATGGTGGCATGAAATCAAGAAGTTAATCGATCCAGATAATTATTCCAAAAAAACATAAGAAAATCCTAAATTTTTCCCTTCTCTCTCTCCTTCTCTCGGCGCCACCGACTCTAGGCGTTTGGTGTATCAATTCTCGGCTCAACTGTGTACTAATTACTCTGGGGATCGTGATTTACCTCCCTCGTGATGACTTTGGGATGGGTGCGGCGAAGACGCTGGAGACGAACGATTTCGTCTTTTATCTGTCTCGGCGCCACCGACTGTTGCTTCATCTTCGGTTAGATAGAACAGCAATTTTCTGATGGGAGAAAGGAAGCAACCCGCAATTTTCCAATCGGAGAATTAAGACTCCATTGCATGCGCATGCGGTCGGTGGAGGATTGCTCACCTGCGAAACCCGCAATTTTCCAATTGGAGAATTAAGACTCCATTGCATGCGGTCGGTGGAGGATTGCTCACCTGCGAGCAATTAAAAGCTTAATTGCTCACGCAATTAGTTGCATGCAGCCGCAATTGGAGAATTGAGAGTTCATCTTCGGTGGAGAAGTTGCATGCAGCCGGGTGGAGAAATCCAATCGGAGCAGACAAGTTGCGTGAGGGACAGCAACTCTCGGGCGCAACTTGCTCAAGGATTTTGCTGCTGCGGACAGCAAATCTCGGGCGCTGACAGTGAAAAAAGGAGGAATAATAAGATTTTGTATTTTGATTTTTTTTTTTTTTCTTGCAGTGGCTGACGGTATCCTTTTGGTAAGGGATTGATTGGCGTAAAGAGAAGGGATCGACTTAGTGACCACGGTTCTTGATAGATCGTCGCTCACACGATGTCCAAGAGGAGAGGGTCATACGGTAGAAGATCGTAAGATAACAGAAAGTATAATTCTTCCTTAGCTCTTTTGTTTTATTTGTACCTTGTTTATTTACCTCGTCATTTCATGTGTGAAAGTTAATTATTTTGATTAGTTATTATAGTTAATAATTAACTAACTGGACCCCGACCATAAACACAAAAGTCGGCGATCCACTCATCGCCTTTTCCGCGGTCGAACGGTCGAGCAAATCACAAGGTCGATTTTGGTAATTGGCCGAATTATGATTTGGATCGTTCGATACGGCACGAGATGGTCGTAGGGAGACGGGTCTCCATTCGGATTCATTTTTAATCCATAGACATAGAGAGGTCTCTCGGATCGACCGAGTATTCGCTAAGGAAACCCGCCAAGTCATACCCAACATCTTCTCCTTCCTTTAACCCTAGCCGAAAACTCCTTGCCTCCTCCTAGATACCTTGCGGCGACAAACACCACAAGGAAGAAGAGTCTTGCACCACCTCTTCCTCTTAGCTTGGTGATGTCGACGCACAATAAGAGGAGGAGAAGGAAAAGAAGAAGAAAGAAGGCAATCTGCCTCCTTCCCCTTGCTTGAGTCCCTGCCGCAAGCCTCCCTCTTTCACCTTACTTGGTCGGCGCCGAAACCCTTAGAGAGAGAAGAAGTAAGAGAGGAAAGAATAAGAGGCATAGGGTTGTGTTTGTTGGGACCGGGTGCATGTTGACATGGATGCGGGTTCGTAATTTTAAAATTAATTACGTGCAGCGGAAGGTTTAGCATAAATAATTTCTCAAATTATTTAACCATACATCTAAGCATGCAATTTTATCTTATGTAGACATGATCATATATTTAAAATTTTACAAAAACATAAACTAATTTACGTATTACCTCGCGTAACTCAAAGGAAGGGACGAGATCCAACCGTAAGCGTCCCTTGGAAGCTCCGCCACTATTCGCGTCCACGCCGAGTATCTTCGGGATGACTTCACAAAGCCACGAGATTCATGTTCTTGAGAACTACTAGATTCTCCGAGAACGCGATGAGAAAAACCAAGAGAGAAGTCGGAAGACTAACCACAAAAGGATGGTCGGCTGGTGCTCCTTCTTGGGGCTGGTTGGCGCACGGCAAGAAGGGGAGAAGAGAAGGAGAGAAAGAGAGGGAGAGAGCCTATGCCATCGTCTCTTCGATTATCACCCAAGCCTTGCCTTAGGTCCTTTACATAGTGGTCTCTCAACCATCAAGCCTCTCAAATATGGAATAACTTATTCCATCATGCCAAGTTTGATTTTATATCATGGTTAAAATCATATTTTAATTCACGATAAAAATCAATCAAGTCTCTTCTCTCTTATGGAATAAATTTCCTTATCATGGTAAATCAATCCATGATTGATTTTATAAAATAAACCAATCCATGGTTCATTTTAATTTCCATGAAAAATAAACCAAACCTTGGTTTAAAAATTTATATCATCCATAATTTTATAAAACAAACCACACTTGGTTTATTTTATAAATTGAACCAAAAACTTGGTTCTCTCCCTTTGTTGTGGCCGGCCAAGCAAAGAGGATGGAGGCCCTCTTTAGCCGGCCCATCCAAGCAAACCCCAATGAATTAAACTTATTTAATTCATCTATTAAGTCTTCAAAAGACTTAGCCATTTTACGCTTCCGATGCGTCTCTGAAAAATTTAGATTCGACTTATCGTTTAGCTCAACCAAACCTAATCTCTCTTGATTGGAAAATCTAATTTTCAACTCGTTTCAAATCTCTCGGATTACTCGTAGTGTGTGTGACAAAATAGGCTTTCGATTTATGTTGGCCGTCTATAATTAATCAATTATAGAACGATCATGAGTGGCACCTAGTAGTACATCATGATCCCCAATTAATCGAAAGATCAACGGTTGACCTCAGAAACAATTCTGAAACCCTTCAGCAGCTATAATGAATCATGCCCCATTCCCTTTATCATCTTATACCCACTTGGTTCAGGACATGGTCTATGTGTGTCAGTCCCCACTAGGCTGACTACGTCACACCTAGCCCAAGTAACGTTTTCTCGTCCTACGGATTCTAATTACTCTCATGTATTTAAGAGATTCATACTCTGAACATGTCATGCTCTGGCCAGAGGCTTCGAGTAACAATCCGACGATAGGCCTCGGGTATACATCTCCTCGCAAGGAGTGGTGAATCCTTTGTAGGTTGTTCAAACATCTTCGGGCACTTCGGCGTATACTCAATCATCCTGGGTCCACACCTCCTTGGAGATGCTTACTTAAGATGTCAAAGTATAAGTCTCCATGACCAAGATGACTTAAACACCGCAAATCAAAGGAACATCGCACATAAGCTGCAGTAAGAACTTCACTGACATATCTATATGTAGACTACCATATGAAGTTTTACAGTCAGTCACTCCAATGAACTAGTTCCCTTAACTAGCATTCATGTTTATCTCCGGACATCTCAATGTCACCAGCCAGTGAGAATCAGCTGATTAGAGAATAACTCATGCTAGTCTCAACAGAATTGATAGTGTCCGTATTTATCAATTCATCGACTAGGAACAATTTTAATACTTCACAATTGCACATGTAGAGATAATCACTAGTTGTGAATTCATCACAAATTCTCTCATGTTGTGAATTGTATTGCGGACATTCAGTAAATGAGTTTAAGATTTCAATCAAATACACAATCATGTATACTCAAATAGTGAATATTCATTTATTAGAATAAATGATTATAATCATAAGGCGATTGCCTTAGGACACTTCTCTCATATCACTAACAAACTCCCACTTGGCCTAATGTCAATCGCTACGGTACCCAATACCACAGGCTCTAACATGACCCTCAAACTTACTTTGAGGCAAGGCCTTAGTTAAAGGATCCGCTAAATTCCTTTCAGTGGGAATTTTCTCAATTTGTATATCATTCCTACTTATAATCTCTCTGATCAGATGATAGCGGCGAAGCATATGTTTGGATCGCTGATGAGACCTTGGTTCCATTGCTTGTGCAATAGCTCCATTGTTGTCGCAGTAAACCGGTATTGCTTCATCAATGGTTGGAACCATACCAAGTTCTGAGACAAACTCTTTGATCCAGACTGCTTCCGAAGCTGCAATATATTCCGCTTCCGTGGTAGAATCTGCTACGGTGACTTGCTTGGAACTCTTCCAACTTATTGCGCCTCCATTCAAAATAAATACGTATCCGGACTGAGATTTGGAGTCATCCTTATCTGTCTGGAAACTGACATCTGTATACCCACGTATTACCATATCACCTTCTCCATATATTAGGAACACTTCCTTAGTGTTTCTTAAGTACTTGAGGATTGTCTTGACAGCCACCCAATGATCCATTCCTGGATCAAACTGGTATCTACTTGTGATGCTCAGAGCATACGATACATCGGGCCTAGTACATAACATAGCATACATGATAGATCCTATCGCAGATGCATAAGGAATCTTATTTATGCAAATCCTCTCGTCTTCTGTGTGCGGACACATAGACTTTAAAAGGTTGATCCCATACCTGATGGGAAGGTAGCCTTTCTTGGATTCCGACATGCTAAACCTTTCTAGCACTCGGTCTATATATATAGACTGCGAAAGACCAATCAACCTGTAACACCCCACTAAAATTCCCTTCAATATTATCCCTAATATTGAGTAGGATTGCATGAATGATAGTTAGAGTTGTGGGAATTTTAGTGTAAGTATTAATAGGCCTTATATGGGCTCTAAATGGTGGAAATCCCTAATGGGTCTTAAATAGCACTTCATTAGTTATCTTAATGGGCCCCATGTGGATAAAAGAAATAACACATCATGTAATGGGCCTTACCTTAGATGGGCTTGTAAAAGAATAAAAAATAAAATAAAATAAAATGATGTAGGAGCCAAGGATTGAACCTTGGACATTAGAGATGATGTAATCCTTAAGAATGCATATGTAACCAATTCACCTAACAAGGGAGTGCTATTAGGAGGTTAAAGGGAATTGTAGATAGGTGTAAGGATAAGGGAAGTGAAGAGTCACCATGAGAGGAGGCACCATGCCCTTTCACTTGCCCTTCACTTAGTATAAAGAGGTGGGATGAGAAGTGAAGAGGCTTAGGTTATTTTTCTCTTCTTCTCTTCCACCAAGGTCCTTCCTCTCCCCTCTCTTCTTCCTTCTTGGCCGAAATTCCAAAGGGGGTTTCCTCTTGGAAAACTTCACAAGAGGTCTCTCTCTTGAAGATCCAAGTTCTTCTACAAGGCTACAAGGGCAAGGAGTACTCTAAAGTCAAGAAGGTTTCCTTTTTGTTTCTCTATTCAAGGTTTATAACCAAGACAACAAGGGTAAGACTCCCCTCACCTGTAACATAATAGTTATATATATTTTTGATTCATGTTCTTGTATGTTTTTGGCGATGTATTGCAAAAATCGTGAAGGTTTCCCTATAGGCAAGTTTCAGCCAACATGAGATTTAGGGCTTAGGTTTGTGTTTGATGATATCTAATGACTCCAATGTTTTCTTGATATTAAGTTATGTGTTATGATGAAAAAAAAGATGAAGCAAAAGACCCTTAAAGGTTTATGTTGGAGCAATCAGCCATAAGATGGTCCGGAGTGACCATAGGTTTTGATGTTTGGGCAAAGGGTTTAAGTTAAGATTTCCCTTGTTATCTCATATGTGTATGTTGAGTGTGCAGGTTGTACAAGTTACACATATGGACTTGACTGGACGACCTCGGTATGGTGAAGGGTGGCATGGAGACAAGCTGGAGACTTGTGTGCACCCGAGGGACCTTAGAGAGCAGGGACGATGAGCTGATGGGCGCAGACTTCGAGGCGTACATGAAGGGTGGCATGGAGGCAAACTGGAGGTTTGCGTGCGCATCCGAGGGACGAGGGCCAAAGATGAAGAGGGCGCGAAGGCAACAGTCGAGACTGCGGAGGAGGAGTCAGTCAAGTCGTGAGGATCGAGTGCTGTGTGAATGTACTCGGGAAAGGGTTCAGCTAGGGACCAGTCGACTGCCCTGGGGGCAGTCGACTGGTAGGTGGCTGGTGAGCTGGCTAAGAATTCGAACGTTGAGGTGCAATGGTCGAATTTGGCTGGCACCAGTCGACTGCCCTGGGGGCAGTCGACTGGTAGCGAGAAATCAGCCCCGAGTCCTATTTAAAGAGGACGTCGTAGTGGCTGAGTTTCTTGACGAAACTTGTCTTGGTTAAGGGCAAGTTAGTAGTCTTCGTGTCCAGACTTTGTTTGGTGTTGTGGTGAGGTTTCTCCACCCACAAGGAGCGACACGTGATAGCCTGAGGTTATCCGGGGTTTGATCCGCCGAAAGATTGTTGGATTAGTCACCTGACCGAGGTGGATACCAACTAAATCAGGTTGTTAGCGTTGTTTTTGTTTGTTTTTGTATATTCCGCTGTGCTACTAACAACGCAGGAACAAGGGGGTTCGGAAAAATGCTATTCACCCCCCCTCTAGCGTACCACATCGATCCTTCAGTTGGTATCAAAGCAAGGCCTGCTCTTGATCGGACTAACCGCCGAGGGAGCATACGCTAGAGGAAATGGAAGGTGAAGGTCCACTTGGGGACGAGATCTACGCACCACCGGCCTATGACAATGATGATTTTGCATATTGGAAGGCGAGGATCGAGACGTGGTTCGGAATGGATTGGGCATGCCGAATTGTGCTTGAAGAGTCCTTCGAGGTTCCAAAGGACAAGCACGGGAAGAAGCTTCGTCCTAGATATTGGGACAAAGAGCAACAAGAACAATTCCGGGCCAATAAGAAGGTAACAAATATTTTGGTTGATATATTACCTAACGACATCTTGAGTTGTGTAGGGTCATATCAAAGTGCATGTGAATTATGGAGCAAGGTGAAAGAGTATCATGAGACTCCTACAAAAATTCAAGAGCCTAAGGAGAAAAGCCCTGTGATTCAAGAAGAGGAAGAAGAAAGTGAAGAATCGTCAACCTCCTCAAGAGAAGAAGAGGAAGAGGTCTCCACTTCAAGGATTGAGGGAGAGGAGAGACCCTCACCTACACATGATCAAGAGGAAGTCTCCACTTCATCCAAGGGTGAAGAGGAAGTCAACCAAGCCTCAACCTCCACCAAAGCAAGGGCTAAAGACCACATTGTATGCTTTGGGTGCAATGAAAAGGGGCACTACAAGGATAAGTGTCCACTAGGTAAGAAAAAGGAGGTACACCCTAAACCCATTGTAAATTCCTTTAAAGCTAATGTGGGTTGTAGAATTGGTGAAGTTCAAGCTAAAAGGAAGAAGATTCGATGCTTCACATGTGGAGAACTAGGGCACTATCACACTAAATGCCCTAGAAAAGGTGAGCTAAAGAAGATGAAAAATCTAAGAAGATGGGAAAAAGAAGAAAGAAGGAAGAGAAGAAGCTCACAACAAGGAAGGACTACAAGGGTAAGGGAGGTACCCTCTAAACCTAGTTTAAAAAGAAATTCGATTTCAAGGTCTTCTTTACATGTCAAGAATCATGTTAATTACCCACCCATGCATGCTAGAACTCATGAGAATTATTTATTTGTGCATAATCATGGATTTAAGTACAATGATAGGAATAAGGATAACAAGGTAGATACATATCCTAAGAAAAGCATGCATCATGGTAAATCTAAGACCTGTATATCCAAGGCTAAAGGCATTAATCCCAAGAGAGGGAAACAAATGCCTAAGAAAATGGATAGTTCTAGGAATATCCAAAATGGGCATGTGGATTCTAGGTTTAGGAACCTAGAATGGGAAAATCAAGCTTTAAGGGAAAAACTTGAGAGGTTAGAGAAAACCCTAGAGAGATTCACTATTGGATCTAAGGGTTTGGATATGGTGTTGGGTGGTCTAAAACCCAACAATGATAGATCGGGTCTAGGATACCGATCTAGAGTCTCCCATGCCAAGGAAAAGAGATATGCTAGGGTAGCACATGATTATGGCAAGAAGGGGGAGTGCAAGAATGGCAAGGGAATGCCATCAAAAGGAAAGGAAAAGGTCTTAACTAAGGACAAGGGGTCCAAGGTTAAGAGGGTTGAGTTCGTAGGCCAAGAGTTACCGGAGGTTCACCGGTGTGGTTTAGCATTTGTTGAGTCACCTAGGGAGGTGGCTAGGGCTAAGAGCTCAAGGGAGAGCTCTAGAAGCTTTTGGGATACATGGTGAATTGACCTTAGGAGAGGTGCTCCTAGTGGTCTAGATGGACCATGGAGTGTGCCAAAAGAATTAGAGACGGACTTGAGTCTCAATTCTTGGGTTTTGGCATGGTGTTTTTGAGTTTCATGCATGGAAATATGACATTGGGGACATATTGCATGAAAATTGATTTTTGGTGTGTAATTGCCATGTAAATCAATGCTAGGGATGCATTGTGGGGTGGCATGGGCAAAGACATCAAGAGGAAACCAAAACTAGAACTTTAGGTCAAGGTTTGATTGAAGTTTTTGGCTAGTTTTGGGTTTTATGTCAAACTTGAGAATTGTGATAGATACATTTTGGAATATATTTTTTCCAAGTAGATATGGGTACCACAAACCTCTCCACAAAATTTGGGAATTTTTGAAGATTTGTGGAATTTTTGGCGCATTTCTGAAGGTCGTCAGAAATGCTGAAATTTCAGACTTTCAGAGTATCAGTCGACTTCCATTTTGGCAGTCGACTGGTCAAGGCCAATTTTTGTATCAGCAGCTGGTTTGGTGTTCAAATGATGCAAAACAAGTGTATGGGGGGGGCTAGTACACATTGTTTATGATCATTGGGGATTAAAAGAACCGATAATTGGGATATTATTTGGGTCTTTTTGATGTATGGCAAAGGGGGAGAGATGTTGGGTTTAAGTGGGAAACCAAACATACCTTTGCTAGAAACCCTAGTTTTAGGGGGAGCTGAGTTTAAGGGGGAGCATAGTTGCTCCCTTCTTGGCGTAAGGGGAACCTTGGAGAGGTTCTTAAAAAGCCTTTGTAAGTCCAATATAGGGGGAGCTCGGAAAAAGCCCTAAAATGCCCATTTTGGTGAAAAGTCCTAACTTGGAGAGTTAGGTGGGTAAAAGTCCTAGCTTGGAGGGCTAGGTGTAGAAAATCCTAACTTGGAGGGTTAGGTGTGGGATGCCTTGGGATAGGATCCATTTTTACATTGCATATGCATTTTGTTTTAGCATGGTTTTTGCTATTGACTACTATCTTGCTTTCCCTAACTTAAACGGATTGCCAAACATCAAAAAGGGGGAGATTGTTGGAGCAATCGGCCCTAAAATGGTCCAGAGTGACCATAGGTTTTGATGTTTGGGCAAAGGGTTTAAGTTAGGTTTTCCCTTGTTATCTCATATGTGTATGTTGAGTGTGCAGGTTGTACAGGTTACACATATGGACTTGACTGAACGACCTCGGTATGGTGAAGGGTGGCATGGAGACAAGCTGGAGGCTTGTGTGCACCCGAGAGACCTTGGAGAGCAAGGACGATGAGCTGATGGGCGCGGACTTCGAGGCGTACGTGAAGGGTGGCATGGAGGCAAACTGGAGGTTTGCGTGCGCATCCGAGGGACGAGGGCCAAAGATGAAGAGGGCGCGAAGGCAACAGTCGAGGCTGCGGAGGAGGAGTCAGTCGAGTCGTGAGGATCGAGTGTTGTGTGAATGTACTCGGGAAAGGGTTCAGCTAGGGACCAGTCGACTGCCCCCAGTGGCTGGTGAGCTGGCTAAGAATTCGAACGTTGAGGTGCAACGGTCGAATTTGGCTGGCACCAGTCAACTGCCCTGGGGGCAGTCGACTGGTAGCGAGAAATCAGCCCCGAGTCCTATTTAAAGAGGACGTCGTGGTGGCTGAGTTTCTTGACGAAACTTGTCTTGGTTAAGGGCAAGTTAGTAGTCTTCGTGTCCAGAACTTTGTTTGGTGTTTGGTGAGGCTTCTCCACCCACAAGGAGCGACACGTGATAGCCGGAGGTTATCCGGGGTTTGATCCGCCGAAGGATTGTTGGATTAGTCACCCGACCGGGGTGGATACCAACTAAATCAGGTTGTTAGCGTTGTTTTTGTTTGTTTTTGTATATTCCGTTGTGCTACTAACAACGCAGGAACAAGGGGGTTGGGAAAAACGCTATTCACCCCCCCTCTAGCGTACCGTACACGATCTTACAGTTTAGGCCAAGGCTCTCATGAAGCCATAGACTTTTTGGCCACAAGAAGATGTTTGAGTTCTTTTGACTAGCTAATGTTTTAATTCCTTGTTAATGGTTGTTTGAGGGTTTTATATATATTTTTAGGTCATATTTCCCCTCTGAACACGTGGGGTTAATACCCTAAATAAGGGCCAAAAAGAAAGAAAAAGAAGAGTTAAAGATGTCATGTTACTTACTAGTGCTTCCTAGTGTTAGAATATGTATTACATGTATGTTGTATGAACCAATAGCTCTTGTTTTTGTCATTTTCATGTTGATATGAACCTTAGAAATTTCTGATCAGTTTCCTAAATTGGGTTTTAGGATGGGTTAAGGTCACTACCTCACTTGATAATGCCCCTTTGTAGTAGGATACTCAATATATGCATGTTGTATGAGTTGTGTGATGTTGTGTTGTGTTTTTATGCCATGATAACCCTATATAAATGTTTTGATAGTAGAATATGTGTGAATTAGGGTTGAATTAAAGGTATCCATGTTGCATTATGCCATGATAGATGGGAAGAAAAAAAGAAGAGTTAAAGATGTCATGTTACTTACTAATGCTTTCTAGTGTTAGAATATGTAATATATGCATGTTGTATGAATCAATTGCTCTTGTTCTTTGTCGTTTTCATGTTGATATGAACCTTAGAAGTTTATGATCAGTACCTTAAATTGGGTGTTAGGATGGGTTAAGGTCACTACCTCACTTGATGATGTCTCTTGGTACTAGGATATTCAATGTATGCATGTTGTATGAGTTATGTGATGTTGTGTTGTGTTTTTATGCCACGATAACCCTATCTAAATGTTTTGACCAGTAGATTATATGTTGAATTAGGGTTGAATTAAAGGTATCCATGTTTCATTATGCCATGATAGATGAAATGAAAAATGGAATAAGTTCCCTAGATGTATTATTCTTAGTCTTAAATTGAATAGTATGTGTTTTTATGAATCATGAATGATAAGTTGGCATGTTATGAATTTCCTTACCATTAAATTATGTTTTCTCCATGCCATGTTCATGCTTGAAAGTTATGATGCTATTTATGCTTTGAATGTATGCCCATGACACGTATGACATTATGAATAAAAGAATGTCTAAAGAGCAATTTCTAAGAAAAGAAAAGAAATGACGAATGCTATGCTAAAGAGAAATTGCTATGGAAAGAAAAGGAATCATGTATGCTATTTTACTTTATATATTGGCTTGTACCGGATCTTGAAAAAGGTCCAAGGGATGGGCTCCTAAGCAAGGCCCCGGTTCTAGACTACCGTAGCTGTCCACGGTTCTGGGACTACCGTAGCTGTCCAATAGGGATGGGCTCCTTATGAAAGCCTCGGTTCTGGGACTACCGTAGCTGTCCTCGGTTCTGGGACTACCGTAGCTGTCCTTAATGTGTGGTACAAGCCAGGGATCCCAATGATGATGATATGTTGATATTCAAGTATTATATTATATATATTTTCAAAAGAGCATCCTTAATGTTTATGCACATGTTTATATTTAATGATATTGCATATGTCATGTTTAATGTCTATGCACATGTTTATGTTTAATGATATTGCATATGCTATGTTTAATATTTATGCACATGTTTATGTTTAATGATATTGCATACGTTATGTTTAATATTTATGCACATGTTTATGTTTAATGATATTGCATGTCTAATGTTTATGCACATGATTATGTTTTAAAGATTATGCAAATGTTAAGTGTTTATGCTTATGTGCTTTAGATGCTTTCAATATTTATTCATATTATATGTTTATGTCAAATGATGTGGATTTCTACTTATATGTGATGTACGGATTTTGTGAGTAAGCTAGGAGCTTACTAAGTATTTTATGCTTATAGTCTACCTTCTTATGTTGCAGATCAAACTAGAGGTTTCTAAAGAAGGGAAGCAGCAGGAGGGCATGTGTGTGTGTGTGGCAGTGACTTGGCAGAACGATCCTACTATTGTCTTTACTCTTACAGATGGACTTATTTCTCATGGACTTAATGTTGCTACTTATGAGCTACATGTGTTAGTCCTTATGTCCTTATGTTTACACTTACTACTTGTAGGAGTTGAAGTTCTTTATGATATGCATGCTTAATGTAGAACTATATACTCTCTTGATAGATATGCTATGCTATGATTCACATGCTTAAAGTAGTTTAGTTAGAAAGAAATTTATCCAATTGCATATGTTCATGATTTAGTATTATTTCCGCTGCTATATTTACGTTTCATATGCAATAAAGTACGAAAGAAAAAAAAAAGTAACGCGTTGCTCACGTAAGGGGCGGGCGTTACAGCTTGGTATCAGTGCAGTTTGTCATCTCACTACACAGACATCAAGCCTGCATCCTGCCGCTTCCAAGTAAGATCTTACCTTACATAATTTAAGTATGGTTGCTTTATGTTTGCTTATGATAGGAATGTTCCTAAACTAACCATACAAGTAGATGTGATATCCTATATGGTTCTAGAACGATAAGGAATGCTTATGACTAAGTATACAAATAAGAAATTATGGAATCATGTTTTACCTAGGAATGGAAACTTAGGGTAGTACCTTACCTTACCTTATAATGAAAAATGATACAAATGCATGTATGTACATGAAAATGATGAAAATGATAAATGATCTTATACTAGCTTATTGTTTTAATATGAAAACAGCATGGCTAGAAGAAGTACTTGAATTAATGATACCGTACCTCAGCCTGACCTGATGCACCTAGTGACAGAACTCCAGCGTCAACTCACCGAGCAGCAGCAGACCATCAACACCTTGATGGATCAGCAAACAAATACTACCGTCCCATCTGTGAACCAGACGGTGACACCTGTAGTGCCTCCGACTCCGCCAGCACCCCCGACAGGCCCTGCCACTGGAATGCGACCGGAAGCTTACTTAATCCAGTGGCAGAAGCTGAAACCGAAAACTTTTACGGGTGCTTGTGAACCGTGGGATGCTCAGGCCTGGCTCAAGACGGTGGAAAGTACTATGGAGCTGCTAGACTGGCCGGAGCACGAAAAGGTCAAGTGTGCGTCATTCTGCCTTTCTGGCGATGCCAGAATGTGGTGGGAAAGGGTCAAGGCCAAGAGACCCGTGAACCAGATGAAATGGACGGACTTCGAATCAGAATTTTACGAGGAGTTCTTCCACATGCGGGTCACCAATAAACACTACGACGAGTTTACAGAATTCCGTTAAGGTGATCTGTCAGTCAGTGAAGCTGTCAAGAGATTCAACAGGCTAGCTCGCCTATGTCCCGAGTTGGTCAAGACGGAGAAAGAAAAGGTCCGCTTGATGCTGAAAATGTTGCAGCCCGAGATAGCTCTGAACGTGGCCGGCGGAGTTAACCGACCGCAGACCGCAGAAGAGCTGTTCAGTAGCACCTTAATTACCGAGCACTATCTGAACAGTATTAATCAGCAGAAGGAGATGCCTACAGAGAAAAAGAACCAAGCCAACTCAGGAGGTCAGCACACGGACACCAGCTGGAAAGGGAACTGCAATGACAAAAAGAAATGGAACAATCCTAAAGGCGATCCAGCGAACAAGAAGCCCAAGTACAACCCGTGCGCGAAATGTGGAAATGCGCATCTTGGAGAATGTCGCAGAGGTACAAATAAATGCTACACCTGTGGATTGGAAGGACACAAGGCCATCGACTGTCCTAACAAACCTCAAGCGCCACCTCAGCAGCTGATCCAGCACCAGGGTGCCCCTACCCAACTGCATTATATGGAAGCTGCACTGGAAGGTCCTCAGATAATTCAAGGCAGATTGGAAGCCCCGCCAGTTCTGACGAACGCCAGGGTTTTCTCACTTACCAAGGAGGATACAACGAATGTTTCGATAGTTGTTACAGGTCAGATCTTTATTTATAGTCAGCATGCTACTACGTTATTTGACACTGGAGCAACGCATTCGTTTATTTCCATGCCTTATTCTAAGAAGATATACATATCTCTACAAGTTCTAGACTGTACATTTCTAACAACCCTGCCTTCGGGAGAAACAATAGTGTCCACCCACGTGTTGCGTGCAGCACCAATCAGAATCGCAGAAAGAGATCTCTACTGCGACCTGATAGTACTCGACATGCAAGATTATGATGCAATACTGGGTATGGATTTTCTGAGCAAATACGGTGCTTCTATCGAGTGCCGTAAGCGAAAAGTGGTGTTCCAGCCCGAGGCGGAACCTATGTTTGAATTCATCGGAGAGCCAAGGAAGAGAACCGGGAAATTCTTATCGGCTCTAAAGGCGCAGAAGATGCTAGAGAAAGGATACGCTGGTTTTCTAGCGTATGTGGTCAGCACCGCTCAAACAAAGGATCAGAAACTAAGTGATGTCAGAGTGGTATGCAAATTATCCGGAGGTATTCCCAGACGATCTACCAGGATTGGCCCCGGATAGAGAAATCGAATTTGAGATCGAACTGATTCCTGGCACTAATCCGATCTCCAAGGCACCTTACCGGTATGGCGCCAGCTGAATTGAAGGAGCTTCAAGGACAGCTGCAGGAGTTACTGGACAAGGGTTTTATTCGCCCGAGTCACTCTCCATGGGGAGCTCCGGTACTGTTCGTGAAAAAGAAGGATGGAACTATGCGCTTGTGCATAGATTATCGAGCTCTAAATAAGGTGACGATTAAGAACAGGTATTCCCTCCCAAGGATCGATGACCTGTTCGACCAACTGAAGGGAGCTACCATCTTTTCGAAGATCGATCTTAGATCAGCGACGTAGGCCTTTGGAATTCGGTGTCGGGGATTTGGTGTTCCTCCGAGTGGCTCCTATGAAAGGAGTAATGTGATTCGGCAATAAAGGAAAGTTAAGTCCGCGCTATGTGGGACCGTACAAGATCCTGAACAGAATTGGCAAGGTGGCTTACGAGCTCAAGCTATCTCAGGAGATGTCATCAATCCACAACGTGTTCCACGTATCGATGCTCAAGAAATGTATTCCCAATGCAGGCCAAGTGATAGAGCCGCAGGCCGTACAAATCCAGGAGGACCTGAGTTATGAAAACAAACCCATATGGATCCTGGATCGAGATGTCAAGAGACTGAGGAACAAAGATGTATCCTTAGTCAAGGTCTTGTGGCAAAGTCAACAATCTGAAGAAGCTACCTGGGAACGCGAGGAAGATATGAAACAAAAGTTTCCGGAGCTATTTTAAGTTCGAGGACGAACTTTCCAGAAGGTATGGAGAATTGTAACACCCCACTAAAATTCCCTTCAATATTATCCCTAATATTGAGTAGGATTGCATGAATGATAGTTAGAGTTGTGGGAATTTTAGTGTAAGTGTTAATAGGCCTTATATGGGCTCTAAATGGTGGAAATCCCTAATGGGTCTTAAATAGCACTTCATTAGTTATCTTAATGGGCCCCATGAGGATAAAAGGAATAACACATCATGTAACGGGCCTTACCTTAGATGGGCTTGCAAAAGAATAAAAAATAAAATAAAATGATGTAGGAGCCAAGGATTGAACCTTGGACATTAGAGATGATGTAAGCCTTAAGAATGCATATGTAACCAATTCACCTAGCAAGAGAGTGCTATTAGGAGGTTAAAGGGAATTGTAAATAGGTGTAAGGATAAGGGAAGTGAAGAGTCACCATGAGAGGAGGCACCATGCCCTTTCACTTGCCCTTCACTTAGTATAAAGAGGTGGGATGAGAAGTGAAGAGGCTTAAGTTACTTTTCTCTTCTTCTCTTCCACCAAGGTCCTTCCTCTCCCCTCTCTTCTTCCTTCTTGGCCGAAATTCCAAAGGGGGGTTTCCTCTTGGAAAACTTCACAAGAGGTCTCCCTCTTGAAGATCCAAGTTCTTCTACAAGGCTACAAGGGCAAGGAGTACTCTAAAGTCAAGAAGGTTTCCTTTTTGTTTCTCTATTCAAGGTTTATAACCAAGACAACAAGGGTAAGACTCCCCTCACCTGCAACATAATAGTTATATATGTTTTTGATTCATGTTCTTGTATGTTTTTGGCAATGTATTACAAAAATCGTGAAGGTTTCCCTATAGGCAAGTTTCGGCCAACATGAGATCTAGGGCTTAGGTTTGTGTTTGATGATATCTAATGACTCCAATGTTTTCTTGATGTTAAGTTATGTGTTATGATGAAAAAAAAAAAGATGAAGCAAAAGACCCTTAAAGGTTTAGGCCAAGGCTCTCATGAAGTCATAGACTTTTTGGCCACAAGAAGATGTTTGGGTTCTTTTGACTAGCTAATGTTTTAATTCCTTGTTAATGGTTGTTTGAGGATTTTATATATATTTTTAGGTCATATTTCCCCTCTGAACACGTGGGGTTAATACCCTAAATAAGGGCCAAAAAGAAATAAAAAGAAGAGTTAAAGATGTCATGTTACTTACTAGTGCTTCCTAGTGTTAGAATATGTATTACATGTATGTTGTATAAACCAATTGCTCTTGTTTTTGTCATTTTCATGTTGATATGAACCTTAGAAATTTCTGATCAGTTTCTTAAATTGGGTTTTAGGATGGGTTAAGGTCACTACCTCACTTGATAATGCCCCTTTGTAGTAGGATACTCAATATATGCATGTTGTATGAGTTGTGTGAGGTTGTGTTGTGTTTTTATACCATGATAACCCTATCTAAATGTTTTGATCAGTAGAATATGTGTGAATTAGGGTTGAATTAAAGGTATCCATGTTGCATTATGCCATGATAGATGGGAAGAAAAAAAGAAGAGTTAAAGATGTCATGTTACTTACTAATGCTTTCTAGTGTTAGAATATGTAATATATGCATGTTGTATGAATCAATTGCTCTTGTTCTTTGTCATTTTCATGTTGATATGAACCTTAGAAGTTTATGATCAGTACCTTAAATTGGGTGTTAGGATGGGTTAAGGTCACTACCTCACTTGATGATGTCTCTTGGTACTAGGATATTCAATGTATGTATGTTGTATGAGTTGTGTGATGTTGTGTTGTATTTTTATGCCACGATAACCCTATCTAAATATTTTGACCAGTAGATTATATGTTGAATTAGGTTTGAATTAAAGGTATCCATGTTTCATTATGCCATGATAGATGAAATGAAAAATGGAACAAGTTCCCTAGGTGTATTATTCTTAGTCTTAAATTGAATAGTATGTGTTTTTATGAATCATGAATGATAAGTTGGCATGTTATGAATTTCCTTACCATTAAATTATGTTTTCTCCATGCCATGTTCATGCTTGAAAGTTATGATGTTATTTATGCTTTGAATGTATGCCCATGACACGTATGACATTATCAATAAAAGAATGCTTAAAGAGCAATTTCTAAGAAAAGAAAAGAAATGACGAATGCTATGCTAAAGAGAAATTGCTATGGAAAGAAAAGGAATCATGTATGCTATTTTACTTTATATATTGGCTTGTACCGGATCTTGAAAAATGTCCAAGGGATGGGCTCCTAAGCAAGGCCCCGGTTCTGGACTACCTCCACGGTTCTGGGACTACCGTAGCTGTCCAACAGGGATGGGCTCCTTATGAAAGCCTCGGTTCTGGGACTACCGTAGCTGTCCTCGGTTCTGGGACTACCGTAGTTGTCCTTAATGTGTGGTACAAGCCAGGGATCCCAATGATGATGATATGTTGATATTCAAGTATTATATTATATATATTTTCAAAAGAGCATCCTTAATGTTTATGCACATGTTTATGTTTAATGATATTGCATATGTCATGTTTAATGTCTATGCACATGTTTATGTTTAATGATATTGCATATGCTATGTTTAATATTTATGCACATGTTTATGTTTAATGATATTGCATACGCTATGTTTAATGTTTATGCACATGTTTATGTTTAATGATATTGCATGTCTAATGTTTATGCACATGATTATGTTTTAAAGATTATGCAAATGTTAAGTGTTTATGCTTATGTGCTTTATATGCTTTAAGTATTTATTCATGTTATATGTTTATGTCAAATGATGTGGATTTCTACTTATATGTGATGTACGGATTTTGTGAGTAAGCAAGGAGCTTACTAAGCATTTTATGCTTATAGTCTACCTTCTTATGTTGCAGATCAAACTAGAGGTTTCTAATGAAGGGAAGCAGCAGGAGGGCATGTGTGTGTGTGTGGCAGTGACTTGGCAGAACGATCCTACTATTGTCTTTACTCTTACTTATGGACTTATTTCTCATGGACTTAATATTGCTATTTATGAACTGCATGTGTTAGTCCTTATGTCCTTATGTTTACACTCACTACTTGTTGGAGTTGAAGTTCTTTATGATATGCATGCTTAATGTAGAACTATATACTCGATAGATATGCTATGCTATGATTCACATGCTTAAAGTAGTTTAGTTAGAAAGAAATTTATCCAATTGCATATGTTCATGATTTAGTATTATTTCCGCTGCTATATTTATGTTTCATATGCAATAATGTACGAAAGAAAGAAAAAAAATAACGCGTCGCTCACCTAAGGGGCGGGCGTTACACAACCATTTTGATCTATCTCTATAGATTCTAATCCCAAGGATATAGGTTGCTTCTCCCTGGTCTTTCATGGAGAAAGTTTTGGACAACCAAATTTTAACTCACTTTAAGACTGATATATCGTTTCCTATAAGTAATATGTCATCGACATATAACACTAGGAATATAACTGCACTCCCATTAACCTTCTTGTACACACAAGGTTCGTCAGGATTTTGTGAGAAATCAAATTCTTTGATTGTCTCATCAAAACGGATGTTCCATCTCCTTGATGCTTGCTTTAGTCCATATATGGATCGTCGAAGCTTGCATACTTTGGTTTTATTAACCGATGTGAAACCTTCAGGTTGTATCATGTATACATCCTCAAGCAGGTTTCCATTAAGGAAAGCTTTTTTCACATCCATTTGCCATATCTCATAATCATAATGAGCTGCTATGGCCAGGATCATCCGAATGGATTTAAGCATAGCTACTGGCGAATAGGTTTCGTCATAATCAATTCCTTGTTTCTGACGATATCCTTTTGCCACTAATCTAGCCTTAAAGGTAACAACATTACCTTCCATGTCGGTTTTCTTCTTGAAAACCCACTTGCACCCTATGGGCTTAATCCCTTCAGATGGGTTAACCAAGTCTCATACTTGATTTTTGTACATGGAATCCATTTCCCACTTCATGACTTCAAGCCATTTATCCCTTTCTGAATTTTTCAGAACATCTTCATAACTGATAGGTTCGTCATCGTTAATGAGTAACACGTCGTTCGATTCACTTATGAAAAATCCATATCTCTCTGGAATATTGCGTATCCTATCAGACCTACGAAGAAGTGGTGTTGTTTTAGGTTCAACTGATAGCTCATCATTATGAGTTATTGGTTGTGGGTCTAGACTAGGTGTCTCTGTAATGTCTATTGGAGTTTCTTGAACTTCTTCAAGTTCAATGCTACTCCCACTGTTTTCTTGTAAAAGAAATTCTTTTTCTAGAAATACAGCATGCCTTGAAACAAACACCTTTTGTTCCAAGAGATGATAGAATTGGTAACCTTTCATTTCTTTAGGGTATCCAATAAATAGACATTTATCAGACTTAGCATCCAATTTGTCTGATACAGTCCGCTTTACATAAGCAGGACAACCCCATATCTTTAGGTGAGATAAATGCGGTTTCTTACTATTCCACGTCTCATATGGAGTAGTAGAGACTACCTTGGTCGGGACTCTGTTTAGTAAGTAAACAGCTGTCTTAAGCGCATAGCCCCAAAAGGATTTTGGAAGAGTTGCATGATTCATCATAGATCTAACCATGTCCATCAAGGTTCGGTTACGCCTCTCAGATACACCATTATGCTGTGGTGTATATGGCAAAGTCCATTGAGACAATATCCCATTGTCCCTAAGATAATCTCAAAACTCTTGACTTAAGTATTTACCACCCCGATCGGATCGAAGTATCTTAATACTTTTGCCAAGCTGTTTCTCTACTTCACTTCTGAACACTTTGAATTTCTCAAAAGCTTCAGATTTGTATTTCATTAAGAACACATACCCGAATTGTGAGTGATAATCGATAAAGGTAATGAAGTAGCTATAGCCTCCTTGTGCAAGAGTTGACATTGGTCCACATACATCAATATGTATTAGACCAAGCAATTCTCCCACTGGTTTACCTTTTTCTGAAAAGGGTAATTTGGTCATCTTACCTTTTAAGCATGATTCGCATGTATCAAATGAACCGGGTTCAAATGATTTCAGAATTGCACATCGCTGTAATTTGGTCATACGTTTCTTACTTACATGTCCAAGACGACAATGTTACATATAGGAGTCTATTTGATTATCTATTCGAGCACGTTTGTTGCTAACTTCGATATTGAAAACGTCACCGGATAAATCTAACATGTAGATTCCATTGCATAATGTTCCGGTCCCATAAAGAACACCATTTAAAGTTATGTAACAGCAATTGTTACTAAAAGTTAAATGATAACCCTTTTCATTCAAGCATGAAATAGATACAAGGTTCTTTATTAACGAAGGAACAAAATAACAATTATTCAATTCTAAGACAAGTCCAGTAGGGAGCTTTAGCAAATATGTTCCGATGGCAACAGCAGCAATCTTTGCTCCATTTCCAACTCGCAAATTCGCTTCTCCTTTGACGAGTCTTCTTCTATTCCTTAGCCCCTGTATGTCATTTCATATATGTGAGCTACACCCAGTATCAAGTACCCAGGTGTCCGAGGAAATAGAGTGGCATTCAATAACGAAGATACCTGAAGAGGATGGGGCATCGGATGCCTTCTTCTTCAAGGACTCAAGATAAACCTTGCAGTTTCTTCGCAGTGGCCCTCCTTGCCGCAGTGATGGCAAGTGCCTTTTGATGCCTTTTCAATCTTTTTGGCCTTTTTCTTCCTTCCCTTATTTTGTTTTTTGGGCTTCCTCTTAGAGCCTTTCTTTGAGGAACCAACTAACAGTACCGTATTCTGATCCTGCTTTACAGAAGGCTCTACAGTCTTCAGTAGGTTAAGCAACTCCGGAATGGTAGTCTCCAGTTTGTTCATCCGATAGTTCATCACAAACTGTGAGTAACTCTTCGGCAAACAATGCAAAATTAAGTCAATACTTAGTTCGTGGTCCATTGCAAATCTGAGTGTGCCTAGTCGCTCAATGTACCCCAACATCTTCAACACAAACTGTGAAATAGAAGTGTCTTCCTGCATCTTAGAGGTGAAGAGGAGTCTGGAGACCTCAAACCATTCGGATCTCGCCTGCTCGTCAAACAGCTCATGAAGATGGAAGACGATGGTATGAGCATCCATATGCTCATGCTGCTTTTGTAGCTCAGGTACCATAGCGGCCAGCATGATGCAACTCGCAAGTTCAGAATCGGCCACATATTTCTGATAGGCCACTAACTGGTCTGGAGTTGCATCTTCAGGAGGATGGTTGGGAAGTTGTTCTTCAAGGACATAAGCAAGCTTTTCTGCCTTGAGGACTATCCTCAGGTTTCGAAGCCAGTCCATGAAGTTTGGCCCAGTCAGCTTATTGGTGTCCAAAATGGAACGCGAATTCAGAGAAGACATGATCAGGTGATTATCCTAGAAATACAAATTGAGGTTATGTGATGAGAATGATAAAGAATGCATCAATATACATTAATTAAATCCTATTTATTTTTCGAATTGAATAACTCTTTTTATCAATTCGGGAGATTGTAGGAACATCTCCAAATAGGTTGATATCCAACCATAGATAAGAACAACCATGGCTAGAGTCTATCAAGTTATTCTTAGCTATGAAGGTAGGTAATTATACCGATTACATATTATACATTTGTAACTATCACATTATGCTATCAACTAATTGAATGTTTGCATAAATCATTGGGTTGTTAACTCATTAACAAGTATGCAACAATATACATAGCACCCAACTGCACCTCTCTTTACATCGACCTTGGCTGTGGCACAACAAATCAATGCTCCAAGCTTAAGGCTGACCCATTAATCAAGAAATAGTTTTAATATCGTTGAAGCTCATTCAACCGTTTAGTCAGGCTTGGATGTGTCCAATAACCAAAACTAAGGATTAACCTCTGACTCCAACTATATTAATCATAAACTAATTCCATGGTTTGAACATGTTGAGGTTCAAGTCAGCCATGGATATGTCCATCAACCCAAACGAGAAACAAAACTCCGGTTCTAACCATATTAATGGAAGGTGTTGGCCTTAATATTTTGTAAGGGGTTTTGGGTCACATCTTTTTCTTTTATGCACATTCATGACATATAATTATGTCATGTTCTAACAATTTCCTTAATAAAGTATGTATGTGACTTAATTTATCAAGTCTCATTAATTGAATTAGGAACCGGATTTCCTAATTCTAATTTCATACTTTATTCAAGAAATTATTTTGGGAAACAATTTCCTGAATTATCATAATCAATTTCGGAAATAATATGTTTAAGACTTTGATTTCTCTAAATCAAATCTTATTAAATTAAGAGACAGATTCCCTTAATTCAACCACATATTATTTTCATGAAAATCTTATTTAAAGAAATATACTCTATAAGAAACAAATTTCCTAATTAATTTTGAAGACAATAATATGTAAGAGCATCACCTCATAAATCAAATAAGGAAATTATCGTTTGAGAATCACCTCAAAAATTTCCAAGATATGATCACATATTTTATTTATGGAAAATTAATATCAATAACTTAATTTCGACGGCTCCCCGAGGCTCAATCCAAAATAAGAATTTGACAATTTAAATTCAATTTAGGAAATTTAATTATAACAATTAACTTTAAATTGGACGGCTCCCCGAGGCTCAATCCAAAATAAAGAATTTTGTAAATAATTTAATTTCTAATTAAAAATTTAAATGTCAATTAATATTCCCATAATTTGTCTAGACAATATTGAAAGAAAGTGCCCAAAATTGCGAGCTTTCCATAAATAGAAAGTCTCCAAAAATAAAAGGTTTTCAGAATAATTATAAGTTTCTGGTACAAAGAAAACTTACGTTTTTCCAAAATTGAAAATTTTCCGAAATAGGAAATTTTCAAAATTGGAAAGTTTCCAAAAATGGAAAGTTTTCACAATTATCATAAAATATCAGAAATAGAGATATTTCAAAAGTTTGCAAAATTTCATGAGGATTTCCAAACTTTGAAATTCCTAAATCGAAAATTTACCATAATTGAAAATTTTTCCAAAATTGAGATCATGATAAAGCTTTCTGCAAAACAATTATATGATTATGTCGAACACAAACCTCGGCTCTGATACCACTGTTGGGACCGGGTGCATGTTGACATGGATGCGGGTTCGTAATTTTAAAATTAATTACGTGCAGCGGAAGGTTTAGCATAAATAATTTCTCAAATTATTTAACCACACATCTAAGCATGCAATTTTATCTTGTGTAGACATGATCATATATTTAAAATTTTACAGAAACATAAACTAATTTACGTATTAACTCGCGTAACTCGAAGGAAGGGATGAGATCCAACCGTAAGAGTCCCTTGGAAGCTCCGCCTCTATTCGCGTCCACGGCGAGTATCTTCAGGATGACTTCGCAAAGCCACGAGTTTCGTGTTCTTGAGAACTACTAGATTCTCCGAGAACGCGATGAGAAAAACCAAGAGAGAAGTCGGAAGACTAACCACAAAAGGATGGTCGGCTGGTGCTCCTTCTTGGGGCTGGTTGCCGCACGGCAAGAAGGGGAGAAGAGAAGGAGAGAAATAGAGGGAGAGAGCCTATGCCATCGTCTCTTCGATTATCACCCAAGCCTTGCCTTGGGTCCTTTATATAGTGGCCTCTCAACCATCAAGCCTCTCAAATATGGAATAACTTATTCCATCATGCCAAGTTTGATTTTATATCATGGTTAAAATTATATTTTAATTCATGATAAAAATCAATCAAGTCTCTTCTCTCTTGTGGAATAAATTTCCTTATCATGGTAAATCAATCCATGATTGATTTTATAAAATAAACCAATCCATAGTTCATTTTAATTTCCATGAAAAATAAACCAAACCTTGGTTTAAAAATTTATATCATCCATAATTTTATAAAACAAACCACACTTGGTTTATTTTATAAATTGAACCAAAAACTTGGTTCTCTCCCTTTGTTGTGGCCGGCCAAGCAAAGAGGATGGAGGCCCTCTTTGGCCGGCCCATCCAAGCCAACCCCAATGAATTAAACTTATTTAATTCATCTATTAAGTCTTCAAAAAGACTTAGCCATTTTACGCTTCCGATGCGTCTCTGAAAAATTCAGATTCGACTTACCATTTGGCTCAACCAAACCTAATCTCTCTTGATTGGAAAATCCAATTTCCAACTCATTTTAAATCCCTCGGATTACTCATAGTGCGTGTGACTAAATTGGCGTTCGATTTATGTTGGTCGTCTATAATTAATCAATTATAGAACGATCATGAGTGGCACCTAGTAGTACATCATGATCCCCAATTAATCGAAAGATCAACGGTTGACCTCAGAAACAATTCTGAAACCCTTCAGCAGCTATAATGAATCGTGCCCCATTCCCTTCACCATCTTATACCCACTTGGTTCAGGACATGGTCTATGTGTGTCAGTCCCCACTAGGCTGACTACGTCACACCTAGCCCAAGTAACGTTTTCTCGTCCTACAGATTCTAATTACTCTCATGTATTTAAGAGATTCATACTCTGAACATGTCATGCTCTGGCCAGAGGCTTCGAGTAACAATCCGACAATAGACCTCGGGTATACATCTCCTTGCAAGGAGTGGTGAATCCTTTGTAGGCTGTTCAAACATCTTCGGGCACTTCGGCTTATACCCAATCATCCTGGGTCCACACTGTAGGACCGGTACCGTCGATAGAGGGGGGGGGGTGAATATCGATCGGTGAAAAATCTTTCGGAATTCTTCGTAAAACTTTCGTTCGTTCTGGACATAGAATATTAGTAGCGCAGCAGAAAATAAATAGAACGAAAAACAAAGCAAAGGACACAGCGGATTTTTACTTGGTTCCCGACCCCCCCAGGGTCAGTACATCCAAGGCATATGCATGGGAACGCCCGTCCACTATTGGTCTCCTTCCCGGACTTTCCGGAGGCGGAGAAACCCGACTTACAGTGCAGGATTACAAGCAATAATATAGAACCTTAAGTACGGTAATTAAATAAAAGCAAACCAACAAGACAAGGTCTGAAGCTCGACCGATCTGGACCTCCGAAGTGCCGCGCACCTCCTCCTGGAGCCTCCTGGTCGTAGAGCCTCGTCTCTAGCTTGTTGTCGTCGGTCAGAATGCTTGGAATCGCTCTTGGAAGGTGTTGTTGAAGCAGAGGGGTCGAGGCCCCTTATATAGCACTCCTGGGGGCGCCTTGGACGTCGAGGGCGCCCCGATAAACCCGGTCAAACCTTATCCTTGCGCCTACCTCGCCGCAGGTGATAAAATCTTTGACCAGGGCGCCCCAGACCTCTCTGGCACCCTCCTGAGCGCTTATCTACATTTCGAACCTGAAACAGCAAATATAGGTTTCAACCCGGGCACCCCAGACCTTCCGGGCGCCCCCCTTGACACCTATTCTGCTTACTTCACGAAAACTGCATTTTCTTCTTTACTCCGGGTGCCCCTATCATTCCAGGCGCCCCCAATCATAGTTTAAACACATGACTGGCTCTTATGCTCTGCTCTGGGCGCCCCCAACATTGGGGGCGCCCCCATCAGCCCTTTTCCAGCAAGTTGCTTTGTCTCTGGTTCTTGGTACCTGCAAGATACACAAACACAAAGCACATATACATACAATATTAGGCTTAAGGACTTGGTTCGGACTTTGGATCTCCACGAAACCTTAGGTCGAACCGGCACAAGTTCCCATCCCTGATAACTTGCCCTTCACCTACTCCTTTCAGGAGACGGTTGCCACCCAGTCCTTCGGGTGGACTTTTGCTTAACTTCCGATACCTCGGGACCTCGAGACGCCCAAACCCTGACCCATCTCTACTCCTGTCCTTAGTTATCGCTCAGCTAAGTTGCTCAGTCCCTTGGACCAAGACTTCATTACCTAGCAGTCCTTCACCAGGTGCCTAGCAGTCCTTCGCCAGGTCTTCATTCCCTAGCAGTCCTTCGCCAGGCGCCTAGCAGTCCTTCGCCAGGTCTTCTATTCCTAGCAGCCCTTCGCTAGGTGCCTAGCAGCCCTTCGCTAGGTCTTCTGTGCCTAGCATCCCTTCGCTAGGTGCCTAGCAGCCCTTCGCTAGGTCTTCTATGCCTAGCAGCCCTTCGCTAGATGCCTAGCAGCCCTTCGCTAGGTCTTAAGGTTTCGATACCTAGCAGCCCTTCGCTAGGTGCCCAGCAGCCCTTCGCTAGGTCTTAGGGTTTCGATACCTAGCAGCCCTTCGCTAGGTGCCCAGCAGCCCTTCGCTAGGTCTTAGGGTTTCGATACCTAGCAGCCCTTCGCTAGGTGCCCAGCAGCCCTTCGCTGGGACTTAGGGTTTCGATGCCTAGATTAACTAGGACTTTTCTTCAGCTTAGTTTACTTCTCCTTTGCTCCCCTTTGTCTGTTCATTGTATCACTGACTTAAGTATATTGTCAAACATTAAAACACTTAAAGGAGAACATCATTGATGTAACTTGCACCAACAATCTCCCCCTTTTTGATGTTTGACAATAACTTAAGTTAGATTGGTTTAAAGGGGCTAACTTCCTTGAAACAACAAAAAATGATATAAGTTTTGAAACTACATTTTTGATCATTGGGGAAAATTTTTTTCCAACTTCTAACTTAAGCACACCTCTCCCCCTTTGTCATACATCAAAAAAAAATAAAAGAAAATACTTGCACCAATCAATGAAGATCTTTGGTTCTATTTGAAAATACTTAGTGCAAATTTTGAAAGCATTGTATTTTGAATGATATATTGCTTTTTTTTTTGTTGAAACAATGCATAATTTTGAAAAAGATGCTATGTACTTTTGAAAGATTATGTAATTTTTGAAAAATATAAGTACCTTTGAAAAATGTATTGAATTTTTTTGAAAAATTAGGTACTTTTGGAAAATGTATAATTTTTGAAAGAATGCTATTTTGGAAAATATAAATATTATGCATATTTTGCAAGTACTAACTATTTTTGAAAAAGATGAGACTTTGAAAAATATAAGTGATTTTTGAAATATAATATTTTACTTGACTAGGTTTCTTTTCCAGTCTGACACAATCCTAGGAAACCTTGTTAACCACAAGGACATTTCCTAAGTGTCCTGGAAATTTTTCAAACTCAAGTAAATATTAACAGAGTTTTGCCAAAAAAAATAATAATACTTTTGAAAATATATGCGGGTGCATTTTGAAAAATGTGTGAACTTTTGAAGACCCAATATATTACTTGATTTGGTTTATCTTCCAGTCTAACACTATCCTGGGAAACCTTGTTGACTACAAGGACATTTCCTAAGTGTCCTGGAATTTCTTCAAACTCAAGTAAATATTGTTTCAAAGATAATTTCATAGGTCACACGAAAACAATAGACTAATAGTATTTTGAAAAACTACTTATGTTTCTAGCAAGATTTGAAAATACAGCGCATGAAAACATTTGAGATATTCAATAATTCTTTTAATTTGATCTCCCCCTAAACTTGACCCAGTCCTGGGAAGCTTGTTGACCACAAGTACTCTTCCTCTAAGTCTTAAGGTTTGATTCAAATTAAAGAAATTATCTAATAATTTCAAAACAATTAATTAAACAAAATTATTTCAGAAGTTTGATTTATACTCCCCCTAAAGTTGACACATCCTAGGAGTCCTTGTAGATTATGAAGTGGACTTTCCTCTGTGTCTTTAGGGTTTATCAAAATCAAACAAGATAGATAAATTTTACAACATAAACCTTTTTCGAAAAACACGAGTGATAACGATTTAAAGCTCAGTTTTCGAAAAGTATTTTCAAATAATAGTAATTTTTACAGTGTAGTTTTCGAAAGCTAAAAAAAATGAAAAGTACTCCCCCTGTACCCGATACCGTTTGACTCTATCTAGGTGCCTTAAGGAACTTTAGTGTTGTCCTAAGAGGCTTGTGTCAAATTGAGTGAGTCAAACAAATTTTTGAAAAGATATATTTTTGAAAAATGTATAATATATATAATCAATCAGACAAGCATGAATTCCATAAAAACATTATTATGTTGAAGCACTATTTTGAAGATATATTTTTATGAAAATATTCTAATAATTTTGAAAAACAATTTTGGAAAAATATTTTTCAATTCATTAGTCCTTAACGTCTCACCCATTTTAGATGTATCAATACAACAAGCAAGGTTGCCTTATAGGTGTATTGTGAGATGATTGAATCATTTTTCTTAATTTATTTTTAATTCTAAGATTTAATTGAAGCTTGTGTTAGATTTTAATTTGACAAAAAGTAACTTGAATTTGAATTTCAAAAATTGGCTTTCAGGTCTTGGCGAGGCACTAGGCCTTCTTTGGTCGTAGCCTTATTGGATCATCAACTCTTTCCTTGACAAAGCCTTTTAATGAAATTTCATTTTCAAAATCACTTTTTGAAAAATTCTGGTCTAACTAGTTTGGGTCTTGGATCGGTAGCTTCGGCTAGTTCCGCCAAGATGGCTTCCCTAACGTACTATCATCTCACTTCCACCCAATACTAGGTTGATCAAGTTTCAATCATTCTTTTTCCTATAGCCGTTCGAAATTATGCATAAAATTTAAATATGAATGACATGTCATATATTTAAAATAAATAGCAAATGCATGACATGGCA
Source organism: Boesenbergia rotunda (assembly GCA_024364735.1). NCBI lineage: Eukaryota > Viridiplantae > Streptophyta > Magnoliopsida > Zingiberales > Zingiberaceae > Boesenbergia > Boesenbergia rotunda. Next base: position 71,557 of record JAGFNQ010007538.1, read on the forward strand.
ATTATGCATGAGTCAACCAATTCAAATTATTTTATTTAGGTTTCTAAAAATGTATCAAATTCCTGATTTGATACATGTCGTGTGAACCCGCGAATATGTCAACCCACTTTGACATATTTAATGTTATTAATTTTAATTGTTACAGTTTGGGTAAAATTTTATTTTAGTTTGAGTTTAAGTTATTTAAGATTTTAGTTGGATTCAGGTTAATTACGAATTAATTGATGTTGAATTGAATTAATTAGAAATTAATTGATTAGGATTCATATTGAATTTAATTTAATTGGAGTTTTAATTTGAATTCAACATAATTTTTAATTTGAATTTAATTTTACTTTGAATTTAATTAAAGTTTAATTCGAATTTAATTTAATGTAAATTTGAATTTAACTTAATTTTAATTTTAATCAATTTGAATTTAAATAATTAAGATTTAAATAATTTGAATTTAAATAATTGAGATTAATTAATTGAATTTAAACAATTCTGAAACCCTTCAGCAGCTATAATGAATCGTGCCCCATTCCCTTCACCATCTTATACCCACTTGGTTCAGGATATGGTCTATGTGTGTCAGTCCCCACTAGGCTGACTACGTCACACCTAGCCCAAGTAACGTTTTCTCGTCCTACGGATTCTAGTTACTCTCATGTATTTAAGAGATTCATACTCTGAACATGTCATGCTCTGGCCAGAGGCTTCGAGTAACAATCCGACGATAGGCCTCGGGTATACATCTCCTCGCAAGGAGTGGTGAATCCTTTGTAGGTTGTTCAAACATCTTCGGGCACTTCGGCTTATACCCAATCATTCTGGGTCCACACTGTAGGACCGGTGCCGTCGATAGAGGGGGGTGAATATCGATCGTGAAAAATCTTTCGGAATTCTTTGTAAAACTTTCGTTCGTTCTGGACTTAGAATATTAGTAGCGCAGCGGAAAATAAATAGAATGAAAAACAAAGCAAAGGACACAACGGATTTTTACTTGGTTCCCGACCCCCCAGGGTCAGTACATCCAAGGCCTATGCTCGGGAACGCTCGTCCACTATTGGTCTCCTTCCCGGACTTTCCGGAGGCGGAGAAACCCGACTTACAGTGCAGGATTACAAGCAATAATATAGAACCTTAAGTACGGTAATTAAATAAAAGCAAAACAATAAGACAAGGTCTGAAGCTCGGCCGATCTGGACCTCCGAAGTGTCGCGCACCTCATCCTGGAGCCTCCCGGACATAGAGCCTCGTCTCTAGCGTGTTGTCGTCGGTCAGAATGCTTGGAATCGCTCTTGGAAGGTGTTGTTGAAGCAGAGGGGTCGAGGCCCCTTATATAGCACTCCTAGGGGCGCCCTGGACGTCGGGGGCGCCCCGATAAACCCGGTCAAACCTTATCCTTACGTCTACCTCGCCGCAGGTGATAAAATCTTTGACCAGGGCACCCCGGACCTCCCAGGCGCCCTCCTGAGCGCTTATCTACATTTCGAACCTGAAACAGCAAATATAGGTTTCAACCCGGGCGCCCCGGACCTTCCGGGCGCCCCCTTGACACTTATTCTGCTTACTTCATGAAAACTGCATTTTCTTCTTTACTCCGGGCACCCTCATCATTCTGGGCGCCCCCAATCATAGTTTAAACACAAGACTGGCTCTTATGCTCTGCTCTGGGCGCCCCCAACACTGGGGGCGCCCCCATCAGCCCTTTTCCAGCAAGTTGCTTTGTCTCTGGTTCTTGGTACCTGCAAGATACACAAACACAAAGCACATATACATACAATATTAGGCTTAAGGACTTGGTTCGGACTTTGGATCTCCACGAAACCTTAGGTCGAACCGGCACAAGTTCCCATCCCCGAGAACTTGCCCTTCACCTACTCCTTTCAGGAGACGGTTGCCACCCAGTCCTTCGGGTGAACTTTTGCTTAACTTCCGATACCTCCGGACCTCGAGATGCTCAAACCCTGACCCGTCTCTACTCCTGTCCTTAGTCATCGCTCAGCTAAGTTGCTCAGTCCCTTGGACCAAGACTTCATTACCTAGCAGTCCTTCGCCAGGTGCCTAGCAGTCCTTCGCCAAGACTTCATTCCCTAGCAGTCCTTCGCCAAGGGCCTAGCAGTCCTTCGCTAGGTCTTCTATTCCTAGCAGCCCTTCGCTAGGTGTCTAGCAGCCCTTCGGTAGGTCTTCTGTGCCTAGCAGCCCTTCGCTAGGTTTGGCCTAGCAGCCCTTCGCTAGGTCTTCTATGCCTAGCAGCCATTCGCTAGGTGCCTAGCAGCCCTTCGCTAGGTCTAAGGTTTCGATACCTAGTAGCCCTTCGCTAGGTGCCCAGCAGCCCTTCGCTAGGTCTTAGGGTTTCGATACCTAGCAGCCCTTCGCTAGGTGCCCAGCAGCCCTTCGCTAGGTCTTAGGGTTTCGATACCTAGCAGCCCTTCGCTAGGTGCCCAGCAGCCCTCCGCTGGGACTTAGGGTTTCGATGCCTAAATTAACTAGGACTTTTCTTCAGCTTAGTTTACTTCTCCTTTGCTCCCCTTTGTCTGTTCGTTGTATCACTGACTTAAGTGTATTGTCAAACATTAAAACACTTAAAGGAGAACATCATTGATGCAACTTGCACCAACACACACCTTCTTGGAGATGCTTGCTTAAGATGTCAAAGTATAAGTCTCCATGACCAAGATGACTTGAACACCGCAAGTCAAAGGAACATCGCACTTAAGCTACAGTAAGAACTTCACTGACATATCTATATGTAAACTACCATATGAAGTTTTACAGTTAATCACTCCAATGAACTAGTTCCCTTAACTAGCATTCATGTTTATCTCCGGACATCTCAATGTCACCAGCCAGTGAGAATCAGCTGATTAGAGAATAACCCATGCTAGTCTCAACAGAATTAATAGTGTCCGTATTTATCAATTCATCGACTAGGGACAATTTCAATACTTCACAATTGCACATGTAGAGATAATCACTAGTTGTAAATTCATCACAAATTCTCTCATGCTGTGAATTGTATTGCGGACATTCAGTAAATGAGTTTAAGATCTCAATCAAATACACAATCATGTATACTCAAATAGTGAATATTCATTTATTAGAATAAATGATTATAATCATAAGGCGATTGCCTTAGGACACTTCTCTCATATCACTAACAGTGTTGTTATGACCTTTGTCTCATAACTCATGAGGTATTTATAGGCTACAATAGGGACCATGAGGAGGAGTTGGTTTTGGTCTCCTAATGGATCCAAAGCCCGATCCATTAATGATAACATGGTCCACTAAAGGGTTATCATTAAACTACCGCACCAACCCCCATAAATCAATATGGGTTCTACCATATTATGTGTACATAACTCCCCTTGTTTAAGATCTCGCATGCCCATTAATTAATTAAATTACTGATAATTTAATTAATTAATATCTAACTCCATGAGTAGTACCACTCAACCTTATCATCATGCCGGACCATATCCACATGCAGGATTTACATGATAAACTTTATGAGCTCATCAAGGGGACATCATCATCCTAACACATTAGAACACGGTTTCCTTCTATAATCAACGACATACCATGTAAATAATATTATTTCCCAATTTATCGGCCTATTGATTTAACAAATAAATCTCGTCCGCTGGTAAATCAAAGAAATGTTAGGACCAAAAGGAATTAGGATATCTCCACAATGACATGATATTGTCCACTTGGGCCTAAGCCCTCATGGTTTTGCTCTTGGGCTCTCCCAAAAGGCCTCATGCCAATGGAGATATCATATTCCTTATAAACCCATGATCTTTCCATGTGTTTCTCAATGTGGGACTAAGTTTGCACCCTTGCAACTCCTAACAATCCCCCCCTCAAACAAAGGATCACATGCCCCCACCACAAACGGAAACGCTTTCCATTCTTGATGTTTGATCCACCAGGACTTTCTGCCCCTCGGTCCACCTGACCTACTAGGACTTCACCACCTAGCCGCAACTAGATCTGGTCCTCTTTGATCAAGACACGGAGCTCACATATCCTTTATTTAAGGCTTAACGCACATGGTCAGATTTGGATGAGCAACCTGGCTCTGATACCACTTGTTAGGACCAAAAGGAATTAGGATATCTCCACAATGGCATGATATTGTCCACTTTGGCCCTAATCCCTCATGGTTTTGCTCTTGGGCTCTCCCAAAAGGCCCCATGCCAATGGAGATATCATATTCCTTATAAACCTATGATGTTTCCATGTGTTTCTCAATGTGGGGCTAAGTTTGTACCCTTGCAACCCCTAACAAGAAATAGATATTAAGTACATATGTCCGTTATTATATCGGGATTAAGAGCATGTACATCATAATATCTGAAGTCTGATTCGATTATATAGTCAGTATAAATTAAATCAACTCTAAGTCGGTCATGCTCAATACACACAAAGTGTATTAGTGTAATTCTATGGTCAAGATATATTGGGGTATGGCTTGGCGGTTTACAAGACAACCACGGGGTCGTTCCTTGAGACCTCTCTATATCTATGGATTAAAAATTTAATCCGAATAGAGACCCGTCTCCCAAACGACCGTCTCGTCGTCGTGTTAATTAATCCAAGTCACAACTTAGCCAAAACCAAAGGCTAAGGCCTTGTAACTTTCCGGATTAATTAACCGCGGAAAAGATGATGAATGGATCGACGGTTTTTGTGTTTATCTTTCGTGGTCCATGACTTAAATTAATTATCAAATTAATTAACAAATAATTAATCTATGATAATTAATTAACCATAATAATCAAAGCAATAACATATCAAAGGAAAGACGGAACTAGGGAGAGTTATACCTCACCGTTTACCTCGCAGTCTTCTACCTTATGACCCTCCCCTCCTGGATGTCGTGTGGGCGACGACCTACCAAGACGCGGAGTCACCAAGGCTCTGACAAAACCTTCTCTACCCTAGCTTGGCCGAAACCCTAGGGTAAGGTCTTCTCTTTGCTTCTTCCTCCAAACACCAAAACCCTAACTCTAGGGTTGATGCCACCGCCGGCAATGGAGAAGATGGTCTTCTCCTTGCTTGCTCCGGCCACCAAGTGATGAGGGAAGATGATGGAGAAGATCAGGAAAAAGAAGAGCACTTCTTCTTCCCTAGAGCGCTACCCAAAACCCCTTCTTCTACCTCTCTACCTTGCGCCGGCGCCGCCCACCTCCAAGGTGAGCCGCCGGTGCAATTCTCCTCTTCACAACGGTTGCCGGCGCCGGCCACCACGTCCAGGGGAGAAGAAGAGAAGATGCCCAATGAAAGGAAAGGAGAAGTGGGCAACCTCTCCTTATCACCCTTTCAATCCGGCCACCTTCAACCCTTGCCGCCGGCGCCAACCACCTCTTTGCACCCTCCACCTCGCGCACACCCACAAGGCTTAACGGGATGGAGATTCCCTTCACCTTCCATAGGTTTCAGCTCGCCACCAGATGGAGAAAGAGGGAAGAAGATGGCTGCTTGGTTGTCGCCGGTGATCAAAGAAGGGGATTCCTTCTTGCCACAACCCTAGGAGAGAAGGAGAGGAAGATATAGAAGAATTCTAGGGTTTTTGGATGATTAGTTCTCTAATTCATTAGCCTTGTATCATGACTCCTATGGGGTATTTATAAGGCTAAGGTAGGGACTATGAGTAGGAGTTGGTTCTTGGCCCGGTAATGGATCCAAACCAATCCATTAATAGAGATCCATTCCACTAAAGGATCCCATTGAACTTCCTCACCAACTCCATATTTTCATATGGGCTCCACCTATTATGAGTCGTCCATCTCCCCGTGTTTAAGATATCAAATGCCTAATAATTAATTTAATTTACTGATAATTAAATTAATTATCCTCTTAATCCTTGATTAATACCACTCAACCTTTTCATCATGTCGGACTATAGTCCACTTGCAAGATTTGACATGACGATCATTTTGAGCTCACCAAGGGGGCATCATCATCCTGACTCACCAGGACACAGATTTCGTCAATAATCAATGGCACACCATGCAGATAAAATTATTACCCAACTTACCGGGTCTATCGATCTAACAGAATAGATCTCGCCTATTGGTAAATCAAAGTAATAATTAATTAACTACATGTGCCCGTTATTATTTCGGGATTCAGAGATCGTACTCCATAATATAATCTGAGGTTTAATCCAATTTACAAAGTCAGTACAAAATTGGATGACCTCTCTTTTGATCCTACTCAATGCACGCAAAGTGCTCTAGTGCAATTCTATGGTTAAGACAAACCACACCTAATTGTACTACAATCATCCCGATGGTTTGTCCAATTCCATCTCGGTTGTAGTCTCTTTCTTATACTTGTGCAAGAAACTTGATAACATGATCTTCTGTGCAACATCATGCACCATGTTATCTATAATGTCAAGTATGAGACATGTTGTCCATATACTAATATAAATATGCACCGTGTGATTTTGCGATTTTCTTTAAAATGAAAATATATTCTAACCAAAAGCAATACTTTTAGTATACATCCTAACAAGATAGACCAATACTAAATTACACTACAACTATCCTAATGGTTTGTCCAAAATCATCTCAGTTGTTAGCCACTACTTATATTTTATAAGAGACTGATAACATGATCTTCTATGTGGCACCATACACCATGTTATCTATAATGTAAAGTAAAGGACAATATGCACACATATAACAAATATAAAATGCAAACAATGATCATATGATTCTTATTCTAAGATATAGATGACCATACAAAAACTAGGCTTTTAGTATACATCCTAACACAGGGCGTGCAGCCAACGAAAGGGGAGTCACAGCCATGTAGATCAACACGATTGAGGCATGTGCTTCGCAGTCTCCCGGAGGCACGATCCAATAGGGGTGGCTCTCAGGGAGAGCCACACAACCATGTCATTTGGCATAGGCATGGAAGTGTGGCTCTCAAGAAGAGCCACATGGTCGTGCCATTTGGCATGGTGATGGATGGTGGCTCCCTGGGAGACCCACATGTCCGTGTTAATTGACACATCCCAGGCAGGTGGCTCTTTGGGGAAACCACATGGCCATGCTAGTTAGCATGGTTTAGGCATGTAGATCTCTAGGGCGACCAATGGTCATGCCAATTAACATGGCCCAAGTTTCTGACTCGCTTTGATGTACGTTGTGCTTCATTTTGTATTATTTTTGCTCCATATCACATCCTATCAATCAAATAAATAATGAGTAGATTTACGAACAAAAGAGAGTATGCATGCTGATAAAATGATAAAATAGAGCATGATGAATGAATTACAATCATAAAAAATAAGTGAATGAGTGTCAATAAGTGTATAAAAACATGCATAATCTACGCACATCACTTATCGTTACTCACCTTCTGCCAAATACTTAATCTACCTAACCTATTTGGGCTTCCTCTGCTTCACATCAGATCACTTGATCCACCAGGACCTCCCTTGACTCAATGTTTGGTCATCTGAACTTTAGGTCTAGCTTGCCAGATTTTAGGTCTAGCCGATCCCTTGACTTAATCTACTGCTAATCCATTGAGTCTGTCTTGCCAGATTTTAGGTCTAGCTGATTCATCTGAACTTTCTACCTGATATCTGGTCCCTTGATTTGTCAAGTCTTCATTGTCTAGTATTTGGTTCACCTAAACTATTAGGGCTTTCTTGTTAAGTCTTGCATGCTTAACACAACTTATCAGCCCATGCAAGAGCTTAACTCTAAACCTTTATCGTTGTCAAAACTCAGATTCAATTATGGTGTTTCCTGCACCAATAGAAACTCATCAACTAAGGTAGATCTAGTGGACCAAACAATTCTATAATAGCATATCAAAAGGTGAATATTGAACTCATTAATTAAAGTGTGTAAAGAGAGAACCAAGAGGAGTGATATTTCTGTTGTACTAACCTATAATCTAAGCTATTAATTAGTGAGAATACAAGCAAACATCATAAGAAGGCTCGCGATTATTTATTTCCCCTCTAGTTATTCGGCCATCTAATACATTAGTGAGAACTCTAAACCTTTGTTATTAATATTCCTAAATAACAATTTCATCAGATATTTTTTCATAGATGTGACTTTGCTTTTTCATCAGATATTTTTTCATAAGGATGCAATGAGACATGAATTTGGACCTTTTAGTTATCAAATCATTTTGGTCCAAATAACTTGACAACGATAGAGCTTAATTAAAATCATGAATAGCATAAACAATTTTAGGAGATTAATAAAAAAGCAATGGTGCGCATATAACATGAATCCGAGCCCGCTTTGCTTGTTAATTAAACAACTTGACTAAAAAAAAGCTTTAAAATTCTAATAAAATGCATAAATAGTTTATAATAATACTCATGTGGCATAAATTTGAACCTTTTTGATTGTCAAGCAATTTAAAATATCTTAATGATTATAAAGGGTTTGGAATCATAAATAAAAGAGCATTAATTACACTTTTAAAAAATCAATATAAATGCATTGGTGTTCATATTACATGATTCTAAGTCGTTTTTTTTTTGGTGTCAAATCACTTTAACTAAAATAGCTTAATGGTAAAAAAGAGTTCAAAATCATGCATATAAATTTATATAAACAGTATCATAAAACTAATAAGAATATATTAAACCATTTTAGTCAAACTAATTTGATGGTCAAAAAGGATTTCTATCATTTTTTGAGTCTTCTTGCACGATTCAAGAAATGGACATGAGATTCACAGCCGGAATAGTAATCTAAAAGAGGAGTTGAGAAAGATGAGGAGTATTTTGTCAATCTCACTCGGAGAAAAGTGAGTTACTCCTTAATAAATATGAAACAATGTTGTACTATTTGCATACTATTCAATTTTAAAGTTGTCCTTGATGAGAAATTTGCAGTGCTACAGCATTTCTCATCAAGTTGAATCAACCAATTAATTAATTCCAAAGGGAAATGGCTTTAGCGTGACGAGTTTCCGAGTTACTTTGAGCACTCAAAGACAGTGGTTGGGAGTTGGCTTGCGGAATTATCCATTTAACTCATTATTTAATAAGCAACATGCCACTTGATAGTTATATTAATCATCTTTCTTCATTTTTTTCCCCCATTGTTATTGAATACAGCATTAAGGATATTTCAGGGCTTGCATTAAATCTATTGATTAGAGTTAAACAAGGCAGTACTACCTCAGGTTAATTTTCTAAAATAACCTCTCTGATTAATAGTAGCCCAAGGACATTTCTATTTAATATTTTTTTATTAAAATACTTTTTCCCCAAAACAACCCCTTGATTATAGAGTGCAATCTATTTTATAAAATAAATTATGATCACTTTTTAATGATAAAACTATAGATGATAATTATGTTTGTGAGATAAAACTATAAAAAATTTCTCCTCTTAACTGCGATAACCTCTCGTGTAGCCTCAAGGTCCGTGGCTATCAGTGATGGCAGCCCTATGCGTTGCCACGAACCTCCCATGGTCCTATGTTGTGACCCGCACATAAGGTTGCCCCGCTTGAGCCCTACGTGTTATTGTGGGGTGACGGTCATGTGCACTTTAGCAGGCAACGACCCCGCGCGGGCTAAGGGCGTTGGTCCCATGTGCAGTCGTGGGCGACAAGTGGCAACGGACCTCACGTGGCTGAAAGCAATGACCCGAACATGAGAACACCTTGCGCAAGCCGCGCATGACTACGGGCTATAGGTGCATGTGGTTGTGTGCGCAATTGCAGATGGCGACCCGAGTGTGCGTGAGAACACCTCGCGTAGGCATGGCATGACTTTGGGCGATGAACCCACACGAGGTTGCCTCGTTGACGGATCCATCCTTCGTGTTTTCCTTTTCCGTCGTCAATTCCTTTCCCTACCCCTTCCATCTTCCAAAGTAAATAAAGCCTAAAATACTTGGTTTTCTTTACCATTATTAGGTGTAAAAAGGGAACACTACCTCAGGTATAGAATCAGGGAGCAACCCTATCACGGTTCCCTTCGAGATTATGCAGCAAGGGTTTATCTGTGCATTTGGCCCCGATGTCTCCATAAATACAGATTCTACATATTCTTTACGGTTATGGAGCTCCTTCTCTTTGCAAGGGTGCGGACTTTATGTTTCTAGGTGAGTTTAGTGTTCCTTGCTTTCTCTCTCTCTTTTTAAATTAAAATTATTTTTAATTATAATTTTTGGTTAGAATAAATAAAAATAGTAAAGGAATTATTGAGAGGTTGTAATTTTTGTGAGAAAGTGTGGGATCTATAAAGAAGTTGTTGAAAGATTTTTTTTAATAGTAGAGAGATAAATAAAATTTTTTATTTTTGATACAACCATGATGTGGAGTGGTGCTTGGATAGCTCCCACCAATGAAGATGCTCTTAGCATCGTAGGATACATTTGGTTTGTCTATTTTTCATTTTTATTTTTTGAAAAAATATAATTTTTTAAAAAATGGTATTTAATTTGTATTTTCCATCTCTATTTTCTATAAAAAAAAGATATTATTTTTTAAAAAACTAGAAAATATCTAAAAGTTATTTTTTAAAAAATAAAAAATATGATTTTTTTAAAAATGAAAAAGAAAATGATTCAAACCAAACACATTTCTTTCTTAATTAAATTGAACTTATCATGTTCTTTGTATTTTTTTTAAAAAAAGTAATTTGATGAAAAATCAAGTAGCGATATGATTTATAACCAGTTTATGTTTTCAAAATTAATAATTTAACTCTAAATATAGTACTAATACTATTTATGTCTGAAAATAAAGTTAGGCATTTAAAATAAAAAATTTTAATCACTATGAGCTTCTAAATACCCTAAATAGAACATTGATTATATATATATATATATATATATATATATATATATATAACCGTAAAATATTTTATAAATTACATTCTTCTAATTCCAATCAATTACTTAATTTCAATCTATAAATTGTGAGAACTTTATTTTAATAAAAATCAGAGCATTAACATTTTGCAAAAACAGTTTGTACTTTGCTGTTCACACAGGATTTAGTGCATATCTAATATGCGCAAGCATTTTCTGGTAGGTGCCATATATGAGTTATCAGAGCAGCATTTGGATACCAATTAATCGGACGTCATACCGCCATTTGTATCACCCCCTTTTCTACTAATTTGCTTTGCTCGATCGAACTCGAACAGATCATGAAATCGATCGATCAAATCGACACGAAGTACGATCGATGAAGAAGCTTTGAGTTGTCTGTCTAAGTTTACCTAGCAAACGATACACGTTAACTATGGGCACAATATATATCTGCTACAGGAGTTCTGAAAATTGATCATGGGGTCAATACTAGAGCGTGATTTTACTCGAGATCTGCAGGTTAGGTATTCTGTCTGGAGACCCACCGTGGAAATTTTATATTGTGTGCAGAGCCAAGTAATGATAATTTATAATGCACGTCTTAAATGGCTCTGATATACAGTGAAGTCCTTCAAACCGGCCGGTTCACAGAATGTCTCCAGCTAATATATATCTAGAGATCTAGAGATGGAGAGGAAGCTAGGGACCATCCAGCTCGGTCCTCGCCAATTATATTTGCATTCATGCATCATCAGAAGTTAGTTAAGATTGATTACAAATCAATCATAATGCGTGCAGTGTGTGTATATATATATATATATATATATATTAATATAGACTAGAGATAGAAGATCATAACGTGGGATCGATACAATATTAATTGCTAGCTCTAGCTATGACGTCTCTTTACCCTGCTTGATTTCCAAACCCTACGTGATACATGGATTGGAGTCAAACTCACTTTTGTACCAGCTGTTTAATTATCTTCTTGATCTCGAGCATGATCTTCCAACCTAAGATTTCTAAATAAATTCAGCACGTATGTATGTATATGTGTGTGTGTGTATATATATATATATATAGACACACACACTGCACTGCTGGATTATTGTTTGGAATTAATCGATGGAACGCCCGGCTGAGAATTCCTCCGGCGCTGATCCTTCTTCGGTGGTGAAGGAGCACATGTTCGACAAGGTGGTGACGCCGAGCGACGTGGGGAAGCTCAACCGGCTGGTCATCCCCAAGCAGTACGCGGAGAAGTACCTCCCGCTGGATGCGGAGGAGAGTGAGGGAGGCCGAGAGGCGTCGCCGGAGACCAAGAAGATGGGGCTGCTGCTCAGCTTCGAGGACCGCAGCGGCAAGTCCTGGCGCTTCCGCTACTCCTACTGGAACAGCAGCCAGAGCTACGTGATCACCAAAGGGTGGAGCCGCTTCGTCAAGGAGAAGGGCCTCGGAGCCGGGGACACCGTCTCCTTCTCGCGCGGCGCCGGCAGCCCGGCAGCGCGCCGGCAACTCTTCATCGACCTGAAGCGGCGCCCGCCCCAGCCTGCCGCCTGCCACCACCCTCGCGGCATTCCGCTCCAACTCCCAGGTGGATCCATGGCCTCTCCTTTCACCGCCTGCGGCCACCACGACTGGCGTGCTCGTACTTCCTTCTACAACATCAACTGGTTAGCACCGGCCTTGCCGCCCAAGCTGGAGCTGCTGCATCCAGCACCCGGCAGCGCAACAATGTCGTCGCCGGCTCTCGGTCCGCGTTCGAAACGGCTGAGGTTGTTCGGGGTCAACCTCGATCTCCCCGACTCCCTACCGCAGTAGCTAGCTAGATTTGGGGATGTTCAAATCAAGAAAGATATATTCACGCCTATATATATATATATATATTAATATTTTTCTCTTCTCTTCGATTTCATGAGAACTAGAATATATATAACATGCACAAGAACAAAATGTATCCACTGATCGATTATGTTACAATTTCACCAGTACTCCCTTTAATTTCATCGATCGATCAATTAAGGTTTTCATATAAGTAGGATCTGATCGACTACTCATTAATTAATTTCATGTTAATATATACACATACATATATATCACAGACGTACGTACACCATTTACATGCACCGAAGTGCGAGTGGTGAATGAAATTAAGATCATAACACAGGCTTCATAATTTCTGCTAGCTAGCTGCTCATATACATTGATTGGTACGTTTTAAATATAATGCAGTACCCATTGTCGTCCTTTATATATTATTAATACAGCAGGCTTCGCCTATTGTAGCAAATAATGAAAGCAAGTAGATTGATGTGTTAAATTTCATTACTATGTTTTGGTAACCGATTCAGATAGATAGATAGATAGATACTTCACATCAAACATAACCTAACACTACGTACATAACTTGTGCAGAATTAGATTTTTCAGTGAGATTTGGAGGATCTACTTCTTTGGCATGCATAGTATCTGAAGCAAGTATTATTGTTTGGTCACTTTCACATCTGAAATTTACTAGTTCGTTTTATTAATTATTGTGCAAAGAAGTAGAGTCACCCACCGGCTCTACGTAGTGCATGTACCAACGCAGAGTACTCTCCATGACAGCGTTTGCCCTGCTGCTTGTTCAAGCGACTACTGGTTCTGTCCTCCCTTCGAATGAGTTAGTTTGAAGTAGCAAAGAAGAATATTTTGCATGTGAAATTTTATGATTCCTGACTTAATACTAGTTTGAAGAAAGAACAAGAGAAAGAAATTAGATGAGAAATTGATATTTATACTCTGCTAAAATTTTGATCGGCAAACTCTAATGACGAGTACATCCTGATTTTCTTTTTTTTTTTAAGTTTTCATCAGTAAACCTTGTTTAATTTCTTAGAGAGAGCTACTAGATATATAGTGATCACGATTTCTTTTAGTTGTGACAAAATATTATTATAATGGTTGAAACTAAAGTGACATAATGTTGTTTTGATTTGATTCTAATTTGTTGTTTTCTTTATGATGTTGTTGTTGCTAAAATTTTGACACGATCATCAACAATACTTCTTGTATTGGTGTGAATTTAGTAATAGACACTGCTGATATATTGTTTGGATCTCATGTTTAGGAACACATTAAGAGGGCAACAAGAAAGTGACATATATATTGTAATACTCTTGAAGGAATGAAGCTCCTGATGGTGTTGCTGCTGCTGCTATTGTATTTTTGTTTTTTTCGAAAGATACAAACTGTTCTGTATTGGCCCATAGAAAATCTCTCTTTATTTATATGCAAGTTCACTTGTGTGCCAGGTATAATTAGCATTATAAATACAATTATTTTTTCCTATGCCCATGCAATCTAAACTTCCAATATAAAAAGAAAAATGATAGAAAAAGTAAAAATGGGAGAGTGAAAAACATAGTGAATAATGTAGTACTTTACATGCAGCGATCTTCGACGGGTTCATCGTGCCCCCTAGGGTATAGTTTGATTCAAGGCGGCGGCCGAAGGCCGCCGATGATGTCCAAGCGATAATCGGACGTGTACATATAAAATGTCACATCATACCACATTATTTATTATGTTTTTCACTTTCCCATTTTCACTCATCCTATCATTGTTCATATAAAAAAACCTACATAAAGATCAAGCTTAATCAATAACTACAACTTAAAATTTATTGTTCTTCAGTGAAAGACTTCATTGTTCCCCGTGCTTAGCATAAAAAAAGTTCTATTTAACAACATTTAAAACACAACGATTTTATATGAAAATCATTATTCTTTCTTATTTTTTACAACGATTTCAAAAAAAAAACATCATCTTTAAATTTTTTATAAAAAATAATCATTTGTAAAATATCATTATCTTTGAACAGTTTTTAAGATTCTGATAATGGATTTTAAAAAATCATTATATATAAATATTTTTTTTAGATGATAATTTTATTAACCGTTATCTATATATAATTTATTTATTTATTTTAATCAAAGACAACAAATTTTCCCTTCCGTTTGACCAAAAACCCTTCCTCTTCGAGAAAATCCTTCGCCAAAAGACCCTTCCCCAAAAAAACCCTTGGTCCCTTTCTTCCTTCCACTTCGAGCTGCACCAGCGTCGCCCTGCGCCACCTGAAATGGGTCGGTCGACCACCCCTCACCTAGCTGCGCCGCCGAATTGAACCCTAGAATCGAGCTGCACCGGCGCTAGGAAAATGATCTTCCATGTACTTCCAGGTAGGGTTTTGAAGTCCCAATGCATACGGTTTTGATAAGATACTAAATGGAAGTAAGCCGACCCCTCTCATTCGACGCACTCATCATCGAGACCTTTGCAACGGCGGCATCGTCGTCTGCAAATGGAGGATGAAAATTGTGGCGGCTTATCTCCTCGTCGTCTGCGGCGGCAGCCCCAACCCTTCCGCCGATGATATCAGATCCATCCTTGAATCAGGTTGAGCTCTCTTCCCTTCTCATATTTGTCTTTGTTGGCTGGTTTAGAATAAGAGTAGCACTCCCGATAGTACACACTCAGATGAAAGAAAGGCAAGGAGAGCCCCCGTGGGCATGGTGCATTAGTGATGACTCACTTGGATATCCTTCACTTTCCGAGTTCGATTCCTCTCTGGTAGAGCGCACAGTATGCTAACAGAAGAAATCGTCACAAGCTGTTGCGTGGTCGGGCCATAATAGGTGGAGCCCACACTTAGGTGATCCCTCACTTCTCGGGTTGAATTGTCAGTAATTTAAATTAATTGACGGGCATACGATATCTTAAACACGGGGGATGAATGTGCTTATAATAGGTGGAGCTCATATGAAAATATGAGGGTTGGTGAGATAATTCAATGGAGATCTTTTAGTGGAATGGATCTTCATTAATGGATCAGGTTTGGATCCATTAGCAGGCCAAGATCCAACTCCTCCTCATGGTCCTATCATAGCCCTATATATACCCCATAGTGGCATGAAACCAAGGATCTAATTAATCCAAGTGAACATTAGAAAACCCTAAGTCTCTCCCCCTCTCCTCCTCTCTCTCTCTCCCTCTCTCGTGAGAGCAGAACGGTGCTGACTTGCCCCCACGGGCTGGATCGGATGGTAAGACGTCTGCTGTTTGAAACGGAGGTCTCAGGGTCGAGGGTCGCCAGTAGCGCACGGGGATAAAACCCTGGTCTGCTGGCATTAAATTCCCTCGACCCCAGGCGCCTCACCACACCAGTGATAACCGTGATTTACCTCCTTCGTGTTGGTCCTGGGACGGACTGGCGGGGGCGCTAGGGGTGAGCGTTTCGTCTTTTTGAAAAAGAACGACGCTGACTTCACAGCAGAAGAAATTTTCTCCAACGTGTGCGCAACTTTCTGTGGGTTTTCAACTTCCTGTGGAAACCGAAACTCGCAGAAAAGTTGTAGAAAGCTCACGTCTCTTCGCTTCCAAGGGAGTGGAGAAGTTTCAGTGGAGAAAGTTGCCATGCAACGTGAGCGGTTTTGTGGAGAAGTTTCCTGGGCAGCAGATTTCTCCAAAAGCAAAACGTTGCTGCCTTTAGGATGCCAAGTTGCTCACACAACTTGGCTTAAGGCAACATTTGTGGAGAAGTTTCCTAGGCAGCAAATTTCTCCAAAAACAGCAAGTTGTTGCCTTGAGGGCATCTGTGGAGAAGTTTCCTTGGCAGCAGTTTTCTCCAAAGGACACAAGTGTCGCAGCTTTGCTTAAGGTTGTCAAGTTGCTCATGCATCTTAGCTTAAGGCAGCAAGGTTGTTTTGCTCAGGCGCCGACGTTGGAGGAAAGGAGTAATAGGGTTTGTGTTTGGATTTTCTTCTTCCTTGGAGTGGTCGACGGCAACCCTTTTATTAGAGCTTGGTTGGCGCAAAGAGAAGGGATCGACTTGGTGGCCACGATTCTTGGTAGTTCATCGCCCACACGACGTCCAAGAGGGGAGGGTCATACGGTAGAAGATCGTAAGGTAATGGAAGGTATATACTCTTCCTTGGCTCCTTTGATTTTCTTATTATTTTATGTGACTAATAATTAATTATCATGTGTTTAATTATTCATTAATTAATGTTGATAATTAATTATTTGGACCCCGATAATAAACACAAAATTCGGCGATCCACTTGTCGTCTTTTCCGCGGTCGATCGGTTAAGCGAATTACAAGGCCCGATCTTTGAGATTGGTCATCTTGTAATTCGAATCGATCGATACGATGACGAGATGGTCGTTTGGGAGACGGGTCTCCATTCGGATTAATTTTTAATTCGTAGACGTGGAGAGGTCTTTCAAGGACGACCAAGTATTCAATTAGGAAACCCACCAAGCCATACCCATCAATTGGTATCAGAGCAAGGTTTCTGGTTTTGTGTGTTTAGGATTGGTTAATTTTTTAAACATTATCATGTATGATTATTTTTGCTGGATGATATGTGGATGTGCGTAGGCTAACTTTTTGTTACAGGCACAAGATTCCAACTTATCATGGCTTAGATAATTGTGTTATGTGATTGATTGTGTAATATTGTAATTAATTAAATCCTCGGGGTTGACGAGGCTAGATAGTATTTAATTTTTGTAATTAAATACGACACGTGTTTAGCCGAGCTTTTTGTTTACTTTCGATCTAGATTTTATGTACACTCCTTTGTGGAGTATAGGATCGATGGATGTAAATAATTAGCTAGTCATCTCAGCTCTGAGATTCTTTCATGGAAGGCTTGCGCACGGTGTAGGGAGGAGCGAACGAGGTGACGACATAACTGGAAGCGCATTGGAGACCAAGGCCATGAAAGTTGGAAAATCTAGGTTTTCCTATTTCATTATGTTGGTTTATGTGCTTGTTGTGTCTGTGCATGTATAATGTCACACCCCGAGATCCTGGAGTCGCTGATCCAATAGAAAATCGGACAGCACCTGTAACGCCCGCTTTTTTTTTTTCCATAAGCGGCGTTACGTTAACATGCTTAGGGCATGTAGACATCATAAGACAGTGGAATAACTTTAACTTATACATGCCCTGTTATCATTCTTAACTTAATGACATAGGAACCTTAGCATATTAACTTTGAACTTAAGCATCATATCATATCATGACATACGTAACATCATATCATAAGGTTCCACAGGTCATTATTCAGACATATAAGTAACCAAGGTGAAGTTCTAGCATAAACCGTAAACATAAAGTTTCCTGGGCCAAGTCACTACTACACACATGCGTTCTTGCCCTCCTGCTGCTTCCTTCATTGTCCCCTTGAATGATCTGCGGTATAAGGAAATAAGACTATAAGCACACAGGCTTAGTAAGACTCTTTCCTACTCACAAAATCATTCATCATTCATCATCTCATAATGAGCACATAAAACATTAACATACTTGGTGCTCTACTTGGAACATAACATCTTACATCACTTATCGTATACATAGCATGGCATGAACATAAACATAGTATACATTCTAAGCATGGCATAATTCATGGCATAACTCATAAACATAGTAGACATTCTAAGCATGGCATAATTCATGGCATAAATCATAAACATAGTAGACATTCTAAACATGACATAATTCATGGCATAAATCATAAACATAGTAGCATGGCATAATTCATGGCATAAATCATAAACTAGTAGCATGGCAACTTTCATGGCATAAATCATAAACATAGCAGCATGGCATCTTTCATGGCATAAATCATAAACATGGTAGCATGGCATAATACCTATCATAGCATATGAACATCTTCCTAACATAATCATGGCATAGATCATTCATTCTCATGCATACTTCTTAACATGAAACGTAAGTGTATCATCTTATCAACATAGCATAATGCATAGCATGAATGGATGCATGAGTGGAATGCATATACATAAGGGATGCTTAACATTTAAAACATACTTTTAATTTGCTTAAACATAATCATCATAACATCATTTGGGGTCCCCGGCTTGTACCACATACATACATCATAGCGCGCATCCCTAGCAAGTCCGAGGTCGCGAGCCCCAACCTACTAGGGTAAGGACAGCATAGTCGGTAGTCCCCAAACCGAGGCGTTCTTAAGGTGCCCATCCCTGTTGCCCAGCTCCGGTAGGGCCAGAACCGTGGACAGCTTCGGTAGTCCAAAACCGGGGCGTTCTTAAGGTACCCATCCCTTGGACCCATACTTCGGTCCGGTACAAGCCCATACATAAAGTAAAATACTTTTCATGCTTCATCATTCATAAAACATTCATGACATCTTTATCATAGCATAACTTGTTACGGCCCGGCCCGTCTACCGGCCCATTTACCGGTCCTCACGACCGTCGTACCGTCGACCATCGACCGTGCCGTTTAGCATATTTATGCCTTAAAGACATAAGCATCATCTTTCATTCATTCATCATACTTAAACTTCATTCATCATTTTCATTCTTAGATATCATAGCATAACTTGTTACGGCCCGGCTCGTCTACCGGCCCATTTACCGGTCCTCACGACCGTCGTACCGTCGACCATCGACCGTGCCGTTTAGCATATTTATGCCTTAAAGACATAAGCATCATCCTTCATTCATTCATCATACTTAAACTTCATTCATCATTTTCATTCTTAGACATAGCATATGCACACATCATTCATAGAGCATGGCACATCATTCATAAACATGACATATCATTCCTAAATATGGCATATCATTCGTAAACATGGCATATCATCCATAAACATGACATATCATTCGTAAACATGGCATATCATTCATAAACATGGCATATCATTCCTCGTAAACATGGCATATCATTCATAAAGATGGCATATCATGCATAACCATGGCATATCATTCATAAACATAAATCACATCTTACCATAGGGCCATTGGGACCCTTACTTGAAATAAATCTTAACTTTTATCCTATTAACCCTTATTGGCCGAAACTTGTGGAGTCCCAAGGCCATGTGAAAATTCACATAATCACCATCCGTCATCCTTATATCATGGCAACACATAAACATATGCTTGAAGTTAAAGACTCAACCCTAACCCTTGGGTCCTTGGGGTTGGCCGAACCATATGGGCCTCTAGGGTGCTCCAAAATTCCCAAAATTTATACTTAACTTCTAAACATCATAAGGGAACATTAAATAACATTATCATGATTTTTAACATATTTATAGACATTTAAATCATGGTGGCCGAAACCCATAAACATAGGGACCTTGGTTTTGTCCCTTTCATGTTGGCCGAAACCCTAGAGTGTCCTAGGGTACTCCAAAAATTCCCAAAAATTATACTTAACCTCTACACATCATAAGGGAACATCAAATAACATTATCATGATTTTTAACATATTTATAGACATTTAAATCATGGTGGCCGAAACCCATAAACATAGGGACCTTGGTTTTGTCCCTTTCATGTTGGCCGAAACCCTAGAGTGTCCTAGGGTACTCCAAAAATTCCCAAAAATTATACTTAACCTCTACACATCATAAGGGAACATCAAATAACATTATCATGATTTTTAACATATTTATAGACATTTAAATCATGGTGGCCGAAACCCATAAACATAGGGACCTTGGTTTTGTCCCTTTCATGTTGGCCGAAACCCTAGAGTGTCCTAGGGTACTCCAAAAATTCCAAAAATTATACTTAACCTCTACACATCATAAGGGAACATTAAATAACATTATCATGATTTTTATCATAATTATAGACCTGTAAAACATGGGGGCCGAAACCCTTAAGCATGAGGGTCTTGGTTTTCTTTCCTTTCAACATCAAATTCGAAAACTAACCAATATATCATGCTAAAAATCATGGAAATCATAGGGAACTATTATACCACAGGTGAGGGAGTCTTACCTTGGGGTTTCTAAATTTTTAGACCTTGGATGGAGAGAAGGAAGAAGACTTGATGTCTCTTGACCACACCTAGTCCTTGGATCCTTGTAAGAACTTTAGATCTTGGGAGATGGAGCCTTGGTGGAAACTTTTCCAAGGGGAACTCTTCCTTAGAATTTCGGCTAGAATGAGGAGGGAGGAGGGGAGCAAATGCACTTGATGGTGAAGAGAAGTAACCCCCAAACCCCCTCTTTATAGCTCCTTTAAAGAGGCAAATGAAGAGTCTCTCCATGACCCTTCATCTCCTTCTACTTCTTAACTAACCTCCACTTCATTTACTCATAAGTATTCCTTGCTAGGTGAGTTGGTTAAAGCATTCATGATTGTACAAGAGGTCCAAGGTTCAATCCTTGGCCCATGCACCTTTATTTTTATTTTATTTTTCATTTTATTTAAACCTTTTCCTCTAATTTTCGAAAGTTCCCTTTTATTTCGAAAATTCTCCAAAAATCACCCATAATTATGCTAATATTCCTAAATAAAATTCTTTTATATTTATATTAATTTTACCTAATTTATATTAATTTTACCTAATTAATACCCATTTTTGGAGCCCATTTAAAGCTCATTAGTACCTAATTTCTCCATTAAAATAGAAAAATTAGGCTAAGACTTACCCATAATCATGCTAAAATGTCTAATTAAATCCTATTTATATTTATACTAATTATTACCGAAATCCACCTATAATCATGGTACTAAAAAGCCCACATAATGCCCATTAGTACTTAGTTTTCTCAATTTAAATGAGAAAACATGGATTTTCTAGGCCAAAGTTCTCCTTAATATTTCTAGGTCCCTTGGAAAATTATTTAAACATGCTTAATATTTTAAGAAAATATTAAGAGAATTTTCCGGGTCGTTACAATCCCCCATACCTCGTGAAAGTTCGTCCTCGAACTTAGAATAACTCCGGTACTTGCGCCTCATCTCGTCCTCGCGCTCCCAGGTAGCTTCTTCGAACCGTTGACTTTGCCATAGGACCTTGACTAAGGGCACTTCCTTACTCCTCAGCTTCTTGACTTCCCTATCCAAAATCTGGATGGGTTTGCTCTCATAGCTTAGGTCCTCTTGCACTTGCACCGTCTGTGGCTCGATCACTTGGTCCATATTTGGGATACACTTTTTCAGCAGGGACACATGGAATACGTTATGGATAGCTGACATCTCTGGAGGCAGCTCCAGCTCATATGCCACCTTACCGACTCTTTTCAGAATCAGGTACGGCCCCACATAGCGCGGACTTAGTTTTCCTTTCTTCCCAAATCTGGTCACTCCCTTCTTCATACCGGACCACCAAAACTTCTCCTTCAGATCCTGATACATCTTGGTGGATCCTGGATGCATCAAGTAAGGGGTTCCGTGAGCTTCTGCCAGTATCTCTTTTCGAAGCTTCGGATCACTAGGGATACATAGACGATCCCTAAGGTAGAGTATTCCCCCTTCGGCGATATGAAAACTATCGCCCTTTCCTTCTAGGATCTCCTGTTTTATTTTCTGGAGACTCAGATCACCATTTTATTTTTCCAATATGTCCTCACATAGCGCGGGTGATATTGTCATGGTGGAAAGTCGCCCGGAGATGACTTCGACCCCAAAATTCATAATTTCTTTTTCAAGTGGTCGGGATAATTTAGATATGGACATCAAGGTGGCACTTGACTTCCGGCTGAGTGCATCGGCCACTTTGTTCGCCTTTCCTGGATGATAGAAGATCTCGCAGTCGTAGACCTTCACCAACTCGAGCCATCGGCGTTGTCTCATATTCAGGTCTTTCTGAGTGAAGAAATATCGCAGACTCTGGTGGTCTGTATAAATCTTACACTCGCTCCATATAGAGATAATGCCTCCATATTTTAAGAGCGAAGACCACCGCGACCAGTTCCAGATCATGAGTGGGGTAATTCTGTTCATATTCCTTAAGTTACCTAGAGGCATAAGCAATGACCTTACCACTCTGCCTAAGTACAGCTCCAAGTCCTAGCTTGGAAGCATCGCTGTATATATCGAAGTTCTGATTATTTCTTTGACATATAATTGGCTAATGTCATTATTAACTCCATGATATAATTATATGCATACATCATTGCATACATCATAGTTATATACTTATTTTAATCATGGGTACCTAATAATAATAGTATGCTTCCGAATATTAATTCTCAACCCGGGTTACGAATTATATTAGTAGTATGATTATTATAGAATAGGTGAGATCCTACTTATTATATTACCCTAAAATAACTTAAGGTAGTCTTATATATTATATATAAGGCATCAGTAACCCATAACCTATAATAAGTGTTAAAATAATTAGCACCCTACCCTATGCGTCCCTACCTAAGTTATACCGTATGACCTATACCATTAATTATATCAGTATTAATATCATGGAACTAATCCTATACGCTAACATAGGTGAGAGTGTTACAATTTCCTGTGGGTATGTAGGCTATCAGAAAATTTTCTACATGTGACTATATTATAGATTATACATAATATCATAAATTATAGTTTTTTTTCCTACCCCTATATTATTCTAATATTTAATTCCTAAAAGAAAATAAAGTATCATTCATCGTTACATATCGTAACGTACTTTTTCATCATAAATACCGTTCATGCTTGCATATCTTAAAATCATAAAACATCTTCCTACTATAAGATATGTAAAGAGGTACTTACTTGGAAGCGGCAGGAAGAGGGCTTGATGTGTGTGTAGTGAGATGGTTACTGCTCTGATACCAACCTGTAACGCCCGCTTTTTTTTTTCCATAAGCGGCGTTACGTTAACATGCTTAGGGCATGTAGACATCATAAGGCAGCGGAATAACTTTAACTTATACATGCCCTGTTATCATTCTTAACTTAATGACATAGGAACCTTAGCATATTAACTTTGAACTTAAGCATCATATCATATCATGTCATACGTAACATCATATCATAAGGTTCCACAGGTCATTATTCAGACATATAAGTAACCAAGGTGAAGTTCTAGCATAAACCGTAAACATAAAGTTTCCTGGGCCAAGTCACTATTACACACATGCGTTCTTGCCCTCCTGCTGCTTCCTTCATTGTCCCCTTGAATGATCTGCGGTATAAGGAAATAAGACTATAAGCACACAGGCTTAGTAAGACTCTTTCCTACTCACAAAATCATTCATCATTCATCATCTCATAATGAGCACATAAAACATTAACATACTTGGTGCTCTACTTGGAACATAACATCTTACATCACTTATCGTATACATAGCATGACATGAACATAAACATAGTAGACATTCTAAGCATGACATAATTCATGGCATAACTCATAAACATAGTAGACATTCTAAGCATGGCATAATTCATGGCATAAATCATAAACATAGTAGACATTCTAAGCATGACATAATTCATGGCATAAATCATAAACATAGTAGCATG
The DNA here is from genome assembly GCA_024364735.1 of Boesenbergia rotunda. Lineage (NCBI taxonomy): Eukaryota > Viridiplantae > Streptophyta > Magnoliopsida > Zingiberales > Zingiberaceae > Boesenbergia > Boesenbergia rotunda. Next base: position 95,676 of record JAGFNQ010007538.1, read on the forward strand.
GCATCTTTCATGGCATAAATCATAAACATAGCAGCATGACATCTTTCATGGCATAAATCATAAACATGGTAGCATGACATAATACCTATCATAGCATATGAACATCTTCCTAACATAATCATGGCATAGATCATTCATTCTCATGCATACTTCTTAACATGAAACGTAAGCATATCATCTTATCAACATAGCATAATGCATAGCATGAATGGATGCATGAGTGGAATGCATATACATAAGGGATGCTTAACTTTTAAAACATACTTTTAATTTGCTTAAACATAATCATCATAACATCATTTGGGGTCCCCGGGTTGTACCACATACATACATCATAACGCGCATCCCTAGCAAGTCCGAGGTCGCGAGCCCCAACCTACTAGGGTAAGGACAGCATAGTCGGTAGTCCCCAAACCGAGGCGTTCTTAAGGTGCCCATCCCTGTTGCCCAGCTCCGGTAGGGCCAGAACCGTGGACAGCTTCGGTAGTCCAAAACCGGGGCGATCTTAAGGTACCCATCCCTTAGACCCATACTTCGGTCCGGTACAAGCCCATACATAAAGTAAAATACTTTTCATGCTTCATCATTCATAAAACATTCATGGCATCTTTATCATAGCATAACTTGTTACGGCCCGGCCCGTCTACCGGCCCATTTACCGGTCCTCACGACCGTCGTACCGTCGACCATCGACCGTGCCATTTAGCATATTTATGCCTTAAAGACATAAGCATTATCTTTCATTCATTCATCATACTTAAACTTCATTCATCATTTTCATTCTTAGATATCATAGCATAACTTGTTACGGCCCGGCCCGTCTACCGGCCCATTTACCGGTCCTCACGACCGTCGTACCGTCGACCATCAACCGTGCCGTTTAGCATATTTATGCCTTAAAGACATAAGCATCATCCTTCATTCATTCATCATACTTAAACTTCATTCATCATTTTCTTTCTTAGACATAGCATATGCACACATCATTCATAGAGCATGGCACATCATTCATAAACATGGCATATCATTCCTAAACATGGCATATCATTCGTAAACATTGCATATCATCCATAAACATGACATATCATTCATAAACATGGCATATCATGCATAACCATGGCATATCATTCATAAACATAAATCACATCTTACCATAGGGCCATTGGGACCCTTACTTGAAATAAATCTTAACTTTTATCCTATTAACCCTTATTGGCCGAAACTTGTGGAGTCCCAAGGCCATGTGAAAATTCACATAATCACCATCCGTCATCCTTATATCATGGCAACACATAAACATATGCTTGAAGTTAAAGACTCAACCCTAACCCTTGGGTCTTGGGGTTGGCCGAACCATATGGGCCTCTAGGGTGCTCCAAAAATTCCCAAAATTTATACTTAACTTCTAAACATCATAAGGGAACATTAAATAACATTATCATGATTTTTAACATATTTATAGACATTTAAATCATGGTGGCCGAAACCCATAAACATAGGGACCTTGGTTTTGTCCCTTTCATGTTGGCCGAAACCCTAGAGTGTCCTAGGTACTCCAAAAATTCCCAAAAATTATACTTAACCTCTACACATCATAAGGGAACATCAAATAACATTATCATGATTTTTAACATATTTATAGACATTTAAATCATGGTGGCCGAAACCCATAAACATAGGGACCTTGGTTTTGTCCCTTTCATGTTGGCCGAAACCCTAGAGTGTCCTAGGGTACTCCAAAAATTCCCAAAAATTATACTTAACCTCTACACATCATAAGGGAACATCGAATAACATTATCATGATTTTTAACATATTTATAGACATTTAAATCATGGTGGTCGAAACCCATAAACATAGGGACCTTGGTTTTGTCCCTTTCATGTTGGCCGAAACCCTAGAGTGTCCTAGGGTACTCCAAAAATTCCCAAAAATTGTACTTAACCTCTACACATCATAAGGGAACATTAAATAACATTATCATGATTTTTATCATAATTATAGACCTGTAAAACATGGGGGCCGAAACCCTTAAGCATGAGGGTCTTGGTTTTCTTTCCTTTCAACATCAAATTCGAAAACTAACCAATATATCATGCTAAAAATCATGGAAATCATAGGGAACTATTATACCACAGGTGAGGGAGTCTTACCTTGGGGTTTCTAAATTTTTAGACCTTGGATGGAGAGAAGGAAGAAGACTTGATGTCTCTTGACCACACCTAGTCCTTGGATCCTTGTAAGAACTTTAGATCTTGGGAGATGGAGCCTTGGTGGAAACTTTTCCAAGGGGAACTCTTCCTTAGAATTTCGGCTAGAATGAGGAGGGAGGAGGGGAGCAAATGCACTTGATGGTGAAGAGAAGTAACCCCCCAAACCCCCTCTTTATAGCTCCTTTAAAGAGGCAAATGAAGAGTCTCTCCATGACCCTTCATCTCCTTCTACTTCTTAACTAACCTCCACTTCATTTACTCATAAGTATTCCTTGCTAGGTGAGTTGGTTAAAGCATTTATGATTGTACAAGAGGTCCAAGGTTCAATCCTTGGCCCATGCACCTTTATTTTTATTTTATTTTTCATTTTATTTAAACCTTTTCCTCTAATTTTCGAAAGTTCCCTTTTATTTCGAAAATTCTCCAAAAATCACCCATAATTATGCTAATATTTCTAAATAAAATTCTTTTATATTTATATTAATTTTACCTAATTTATATTAATTTTACCTAATTAATACCCATTTTTGGAGCCCATTTAAAGCTCATTAGTACCTAATTTCTCCATTAAAATAGAAAAATTAGGCTAAGACTTACCCATAATCATGCTAAAATGCCTAATTAAATCCTATTTATATTTATACTAATTATTACCGAAATCCACCTATAATCATGGTACTAAAAAGCCCACATAATGCCCATTAGTACTTAGTTTTCTCAATTTAAATGAGAAAACATGAATTTTCTAGGCCAAAGTTCTCCTTAATATTTCTAGGTCCCTTGGAAAATTTTTTAAACATGCTTAATATTTTAAGAAAATATTAAGAGAATTTTCCGGGTCGTTACAGCACCTCCCCTGTCCGGCGGACAATTTACACATACACGTAGATACAAATAGCACAACCACGCAGTTAAATGGCCTCATGCCTCAAATCCATGCAGAAACAACGATATATGACTATAACCATCGTACAACCAAAGTACGAACTCACCTGAGCTGCCAGGGGGCAAGAACAAAGCTAAAACCCCACGAAGTCCAACATAGGACTCAAAAGTACAATCCATCGAATAAAACATAAATACATGTCCAAAACATGGCAACGGAAGCAAAGTACATAATACAGGGTCCATAACCGTAAATCAACATAAAATAAAACGAAGCAGAGCTCCTCTCGAGCTGGGGACTGGCGGCTAGGGCTCTCCTGGCAGACATCAACCTGAAATTAAGGAAAATAACCAACGGTGTGAGTCCAAAGAAACTCTGTGGATACCCAGAATAGATATGCATAGAAAGTTATAGTAACAATAAGAGTTCCGCTAATACAGTCTCATATCAACAATAGGGAAAGACTAGTACTGAAAATACTGAGGTAGATACATACCAGAATCCATCTAACCTGAAAAGAGGGTAATAAATACCTATGGAACACCAATAGACATATAATCTCAGATAACAAGTCTCCAGTATATGCATGTCAAACAAGTGCAGAAATCAAGTGTAACAAACAATGCACGATGCAAAATATGCACATGGTGCAATGACATGTGTCACCCCTGACGCCAGTCAGATCATCGTACACCTGTCATAGGCGACGTCTGAGAGGGTAGAGCTATGACAACTGTACGCACCCTGCTATCACTGCTCCTGAGTGACCGGGTGGACAGGATGCTGGCGGAGACTACGCTCCTACCCCAAGCAATGGGGGAGTCTAGCTCTCATCTCCTCATGGCTCAGTACGAGAAGGAATTCCTGACTGCTACTATGCCCGGACCCACCCTCCAAATAGTGGTCGAACGGAGCAATACAGGGCAAAATGCACACACCCTACGGTATCCACTAACCCATGAGTGGCCGTGTGCGCATATCGTGTACCGGAAGACGATAGGCTCAACCACAAGGGAGTCGTTGATCGCCGGCATGCAACAATGCAAAGATGGTGTATGATAGGTACACATACCTCCTTCACCAAGTCCTCAGTATACTAAGTCTCAGTCCGAATCCTATAACAGGAAATATAGGTAACCTATAAGGTATACTGGCCGGAAACTACTGATCCCTCAATGTCAAATGCAAGAGATACATCACGATATCTAAGCATACATATAGATATGACAATACTTGAGACTGTATGGAACTAACAGCATAATAACTCAGGGGTAAACAACAAGTATCCAGAACAAGCATAATAAACAAGGATAGCGTATAATCTTACTGCTATTTATAACCGTCTATGCATAACAACATGTCAATATCAACAAAGATAAGTCAAAAGGTACCCGCCTCCAAGGTGTTGAAGTCCGTATTAAATGAGATAGAACCACCCGCCAATAATCCAATCAAGCTCCTGTATCAAGGATGTATTTAATTAGCTATTTGCAGAAAAATGATTAGCTAATTATTCCCTAAACCAAACTAGGGTTTAACCTAATGGTTCCCTTTCCATTTAGTTATCTCTAATTAAATGAAAGGTTCCTAATTATCCCCTTTCATAAATTTCAATCGATCACGGCTCGGTTTAATATAATATCATATTCTATATTAAACCCACCATTTGTTCTAAATTAATGTATCCACACAATTAGATTAGATCAGGTTTCACCTCCTACTCTAACTCCCTCCCGTGACCTCTAGGTAACGTGGAAGAAACAAACCTCTGATCGATTCATACACACCAACCTACTGATCAAGAACCAAACAACATAGATCCAAATCCATCAGTCTAATTCAAATTCACAGAGCTTACCTTAAGAAGCTCACAGCAGGGATCTTCTACTGCTCCACCACAGCAATGTTCCAATCAACCGGAATCTTACAGAATATCTCCTACACACGAATTGGAGCTCAAAGTGAGGAAACCCACATCAGACGAAACCTAAGAGATTGTTGAAGGCATCCATGACATTCTGTTTAATTTCTATTCCAAACCACGCATACAACTCAAACCAAAACCTAGCTCCTTATCCAGGAAAGGAACCTTACCAGAATCCTAGTTCTCTGACTCAATCTCATTGCTCAAATCCGGCCAACACGCCTTCGGAGACCCTAGTAGGAGATTGCGATTGGAAGAAAGGAACTAGGGCTAGCTGACTTACGGCGATCCCAAATGCGGAGGAGCCAAGCTCATTGAGATCCCTACCCAATCCAAGTGACGGTCGTCGTTGGATGTAGGGAGATCAGCCTTGATGAAGTCGCATGAGCGCTACTCCGACGCCGACTGGATTCTGACGATCGTCGGCTCTCGATTGGGAAGGTGAGGCTAGGGCACGCGGGCGAGGGAGAAGAGAAGAGTGAGGCGCTCGGGCATGAGTGGTCGACCGAATGGGATTAGGTTAAGGTATATAAGAGAGGGACATTTTACACTTTAGTCCAACAAATTTCAGTCTAATTGCAAGACCACCCCTAGGGTTTAAGGTTATGTACTCATTAACTCTTGTAACTATTAGTTCTAATACATTTTGATCCCTAAGTTTGTGTCCGAGGACTCGGAAACCCCGGAACCTATTTGGTAACCCTCTGGAAATTTCCGGGACCTAGTCAAAAGTGTCGGATTTAACATTCTTCCCCACTAACAAAAATTTGGTCCCCAAATTTCGTTTATTTCCCACAGCAAATACTAACAACATATAGATAGCATAATGCTGAACGAAATCTAACCATACATATCTCCGGTAAATAGGTGAGGATAACGAGCTCTGATCGTATCCTCAAGCTCCCAAGAGGCTACCTCCGGTAAATAGGTGAGGATAACGAGCTCTGATCGTATCCTCGAGCTCCTAAGTAGCCTCCTCATCAGAGTAATGCTGCCATCCAACCCTAACCAACAGGATGGTCTTGTTCCGCAACTGACGCTCTTTGTAGCCCAGAATCCGTGTCGGAACCTCCTCAACGTCATATCCGGCTGCAGGGAAACAGATACGTCCAATAGCACATGCGTAGGGTCTGGTACATACCGTCTCAGCATCGATACATGAAATACATCGTGCACTCCAGACAGGGAAGGTGGTAGTGCCAGACGGTAAGCTACTGCTCCAATCCTCTCCAAAATCTGGAAAGGGCCAATATATTGCGGAGCAAGCTTACCTCGAAGACTGAATCTCTTCACCCCTTTCGTGGGTGAAACACGAAGGAACACATGGTCGCCAATGGAGAACTCCAGAGGACTCCATCTCCGATCCGCATAACTCTTCTGTCGATCCTGTGCCTCGGACATCCGTCGTCTAATAGTACGGACCAACTCTGCCTCAAGCTGTGCTCTCTGGGGTCCTAGCAACTGGGACTCCCCAACCTCCTCCCAGAGGGTGGGTGTCCGACAAGGCCTACTATATAACACCTCATACGGTGCCATCTGTATAGCCGCATGATAGCTGTTGTTGTAGGCAAACTCAACCAGGAGTAGATGATCCTCCCAGCTGCCTCCGAAATCCACAACACAAGCTCTCAATAGGTCCTCTAGAGTCTGAATAGTCCGCTCTGACTGCCCGTCGATCTGCGGATGGAAAGCTGTACTGAACCTCAACTCGGTACCCATGGCCCGCTGCAGACTCTGCCAAAAACGTGATGTGAAGCGAGGGTCTCGGTCTGATATAATACTCATCGGAACACCATGCAACCGAACAATCTCTCTACAGTATAACTCTGCTAGTCTGTCCAAGGAGTCTGTCCTCCGAATGGCCAAAAAGTGTGCGGATTTGGTTAATCGATCAACGATCACCCAAATCGCATCATGTCCTCGCTGAGTCCTCGGTAATCCTACCACGAAGTCCATCGTAATATGTTCCCATTTCCACTCGGGAATGGAAATCCTCTGAAGTAGTCCAGCAGGTCTCTGGTGCTCAGCCTTAACCTGCTGGCAAACTAGACATCTAGCTACAAAATCCGCGATGTCTTTCTTCATGCCGTTCCACCAGTAGGAACGCCTCAGGTCTCGGTACATACGTGTCCCGCCCGGGTGGATAGCAAATCGGGAGCGATGAGCCTCCTGAAGTAACTCCTCTCGGACCGGATGTGAGTCGGGTACACATAGTCTCCCTCGGAAGTAGAGAGTACCCTCGTCATCTCTGGTGAACTTAGTCTGGTACACATAGTCCAAAACCGGGGCGTTCTTAAGGTGCCTATCCCTTAGACCCATACTTCGGTCCGGTACAAGCCCATTCATAAAGTAAAATAACTTTCCATGTTTCATCATTCATAGGACATTTATAGCATTATCTTCATTATGCCTTAAAGACATAGACATTATCATCATTCATAAACATGGCATGCTTACATAAAACATTATTCTTGTTCATAGTGCTTGCATAATCATGGTACATAAGGTAAGCATTGCATTGTACTCATAGAACATGACATGTTTACTTAGACCATCATCTTAATTCATGGAGCTTGCATGATCATGATACATAAGATAAACATTGCATTATATCTATAAAACATGTCATAATTACATAGACCATTCTCCTAGTTCATCTAACTTGCATGATCATGGTACATAAGATGAGCATTGCATCATATACATAAGTATAATATCTATCACAAGCATGCATGGGTAGAACTCCTAAAAACATGCTACTTACTATCTAAGAGCATGACATAGAACATAAGACATTCATGAATAAATCTTACTAAGCATGACATCTAACACAAACATATTAACCATGAACTATAACACCTAAGGTTAGGGTTAAAGGTAACATAATTTCTACCACATGCTTGAACCTATATATCATAATAAGCCATAACCTTCATTCTTGAAACCCTAACTCCTCCTAGACCCTAATCATATTGCTTGGCCGAAACTTGTAAGGAGGGTTCTATCATTCAATTGACACATAAGGTAGCATAAGATAAGGAAAAGACCATACATTACTTATGAAGCCATAGGAAGCTATTTGGACTCATGCTTTAGGGTTAACCCTAACTCCTAGTCCTTCTTCCTAGGGTTGGCCGAAACATGCAAGGGCTGTGGGTCCATGGAAAATTCATAAAAAATTCCAATTAACCATCTAACACCATCCATACCATACCATAGGAGCCATTGGAACCCATACTAGGATCATGTATGTAAGATAAAATCTGTCTTGTATGAGATGTATGTTTATTTTGTATCATGATCTTGCAAGCTTTATGAACTCGGATAAGATTATGACTAGAAACATGATTATGTATGTATGTTCTATGCTATGAACAAAGAATGATAAGCACGAATAAAGATGATGGTTATGCCTTAATTATAAGTATGAATGATAAGTATGACTGATGAAGGCATAACGATGATATGAAATAAGTATGAATGATAAGTATGAATGACAAGTGTGAAAGATGAAGCATGCATGTTTATTTTCATGCATAAGGCTTGTACCGGACCGACGTAAGGGTCCAAGGGATGGGTACCTTAAGAACGCCCCGGTTCTGGACTACCGACTATGCTGTCCATGGTTCTGGCACTACCGAAGCTGTGCAACAGGGATGGGCACCTTAAGAACGCCCCAGTTCAAGGACTACCGACTATGCTGTCCTTACCCTAGTAGGTCGAGGCTAGCTACCTCGTATTTACTTAGGGATGCGCTCTATGAAGTATGTATGTGGTACAAGCCGGGGACCCCAATGATATTATGTTAAGCATTGAAAAGTATAATTTCAAAACTAAGCATCCTTATGTAGTAAATGCATTAGACTCATTCATACATCCATGTTATGCATCGCGCCGAGGTAGGTATATTTTATGCTTGTATTTATGCTCATATTGTATGTCATGTATAAGTATGCATTATGTTTAAGTATGCTAAGAATCATGTCATGTATAAGTATGCATTATGTTCATGTATGCTAAGAATCATGTCATGTATAAGTATGCATTATGTTCATGTATGCTAAGAATCATGTCATGTATAAGTAATGCACTATGTTCATGTATGCTAAGAATCATGTCATGTATAAGGAATGCATTATGTTCAGGTATGCTAAGAATTATGCCATGTATAAGTAGGTTTCATGTTCATGTAGGTATGCTTTATGTCATGTATACGTTGCTTGATATATTAAGTCATGTTCATGTGTGTTCATTTATGCCATGTATGACTATGCTTATGTTTATGCTCGAAGTTATGTTATGTCAGATGTTTGATATATTTATGTTGAAGTAACGAATGGTTTTAGTGAGTAGGAAAGGGGTTTTACTAAGCCTATGTGCTTATAGTTTTATTTTCCTCGTACCGCAGATCAACCAAGAAGCTATTAAGGGAAGCCGCAGGGGGGGCAGAAGCATGTGTGTGTGTGGCAGTGACTTGGCAAAGGATTCTATATTCATACATAATGCATGCCTTGGGAATGTTTCTTAAATTTTATGCTATGTTTTAGGGTTATGACTAATGGGTGACTCAAGACTCATAATACTACATTTATGGATAAGTATATGCTACCTATGAAATGATAATAAGTTATGAAACGGTTAAGTTATGATGCTATGCATATAAGTTATGAATGACAAGTTTAGGCACGTATAAATATGTCATGTATTAGTTGTATGGTTAGGAGCATGTTTAGAAAAAAAAATGATGATTCCGCTGCATTAAGATATTGTTTAAGTACATGTAATGTTGAGCGTAACGCTGCCTCTCTCGCCACACAACGAGGTGTGGGAAAAAGGCGGGCGTTACAGGTTGGTATCAGAGCAATTGCCATCTCACTATACACACATCAAGCCTCCTTCCTGCCGCTTCCAAGTAAGTACCTTTCGGTATATTTTATGATAGTAAGCACTCTTATGATATATTATGTTTCTAGAGTATGCAAGTATGAATGGTGTCTTATGATAGATAATGACAAGTAAATTGTAAGATATGTGAACATGAACGATATTTCTCTTATATATATATATTAATTAATAATTTAGAATTTGGGATAGGAAGGTGGTTACATATTTTAATCACTAGGGTAGGTTAAACCGATTGTGTGTGTGTTTTACTCTGTATATATTTGCGAATTGAAAAGGAAATGGTGTTGTACTGGCTTGGCTGGGTTAGTACTAACTATGTCATTTTTTTTTTCAATTCCAGATGTTGCATGAGAAGTACACTGAGAGGTGCCGCGAGCTGATGGAGCGGATAGAGGCGGTTGAGTACTGTCCGACCCGGGGAATTCAAGGCAACATTGGGTTTTTAGATCGGCTATTCTGGAAACTGGAGCGGGAGGGGTTTCCAGTCATGAATGATCATAAGATCGGAGCTTTGCTTCGTTCATTGCCCAATCGGGCGAGAGAGGTTGCTCACCAGATCTGGGGACAGCACGGATGCCGTATATCCTACACGGAGTTAGGTAACCAACTTCTCCGCCATGAGTTCCCGGAAGACCTAGGAGACTCGGAGGAGGATTCCGAGCCGTCAGAGGAGGATTCCGAGCCGTTAGAGGAGGGTTCCGAGAGGTACGAGGAGGATCCCGAGCAGTTAAAGGAAGATCCCGAGAGGTACGAAGAGGATCCCGAGCCATTCGAGGAGGATCCCGAGATGCTCGAGGTATTTGAGGAGGACCCCGAGCTATTCGAGGAGGATCCCGAGGAGTACGAGGAGGATCCCGAGATGCTCGAGATGTTTGAGGAGGGCCCCGGGATGTTCGAGGCAGACTTCGAAGTGGTCGAGGAGGATCTCGAGATTGAAGAAGAAGACCCGATGGAAACGGTAGAAGATCCTGAGGTGGGCCGAGGGGAGATGAGCGAGGAGGTGGTAGCCATCGCTATGATGTTCTTTATTTTGGGCATAACGGCAGCCCATCTTGCTCACTGAGTGGGACTAGTATTGTATATAGACTTATGAGACGGGATAAAATAAAGTTTGGTGATATAATAAATATGATCTCACTTATCATATAATAACCATTAACTAATATGATTCACAACTCATAATGTGAACTAATATGCATACTATTATTAGGTTTACCCATAATTATAATAATTATATAATTATGATATATACATATAATTACATAATAAAGCTATTAAAGACACTAGTACCGACTCTGTTCGAGGAGGCTACCTGGGAACGCGAGGACGAGATGAGACGCAAGTACCCGGAGCTACTCTAAGTTCGAGGACGAACTTTCAAGAGGTATGGAGGATTGTAACGACCCGGAAAATTCTCTTAATATTTTCTTTAAAATATTAAGCAGGTCTAGATAATTTTCCGAAGGATCTAGAAATATTAGTACGAACCTTAGCCTAGGAATCAAGGTTCTCTTATTTAAATTGAGAAACTAAAATACTAAGGGGCCTTATAGGGGTTTTCTAGTGCCATTATTATGGGTGGTTTTAGGAAAAATTTAATATAAAAATAAAGGGATTGTAATGAAAAATATTAACATAAGTATGGGAGAATTTTTAAGGAATTTTCGAAAATGATAGGAAATAAATTAAAAATAAAATAGAAAATTAGTGCATGCACCAAGGATTGAACCTTGGACCTCTTGTATAACCAAGTATGCACTAACCAATTCACCTAGCAAGGGAGTGCTAGGAGGGAATGAAGTGGATATTAGTGAAGGTGTAGGAAATGAAGAGTCACCAAGGGAAGAGACACCATGCCTCTTCACTCACCCCTTTTCAAAATGATATAAATAGAAAGAAAGTTACAACTTCCCTTCTCTTCTTCATCTCTTCTTCCTCCTTACCTTGGCCGAAAGTTCAAGGTTCTCTCCCCCTTGAGAAAAGTTCCACCAAGGACCCCATCTTGAAGATCTAAAGCCCCCTACAAGGATACAAGGACTAAGGAAAGTTTAGAGACAAGAAGGTTCTCTTGTTACCTTCTATTCGAAGTTTGTAAGCGAGATCAAGGAAGGTAAAACCTTCTTACCTGTGGTATGATTGTTCTTGATGTTGAATAAGATTTAGATATTGTTTACATGTAAGTTGGAGAAAAAAAAAAGAACATATGATGTGGAGCCTAGGGTCTCGGCCAAGGCCATTGGTTTAGGCCTAGGGATGATGTAAATTCCTTTTTGTGCTCTTAAATGTTTCATGATAAGATGTAAGGCATAGATTGAGATTTAGGGAAATTTTTTAGGCCCTAAAACCCATCTAGGGTTTCGGCCACACCAAGTGTAGGGCTAGGGATAAATTTTAATCCCTCAAGTAGGCTTAGTGTGTCTTACTATGATGTAGTATGGAAGAAAATAGTGACTTACATGAATTTTCTAAGGGTTTGATACCCTTATATGTTTCGGCCACATCAAGGTCAAGAGGCTAGGGGAAACTCCAACCCTTCCAAGCATGATTAATATGATTCTTATGATACCTTATGGGTAAGAATGGTGTTAAATGAACTCTTCCATGGGCTTGTTACCCTTCTAGGGTTTTCGGCCAACTCTTGTTTTAGGTCTAGGACTTGGAGTTAAGTCCAATCAAGGATTCAAATAATTTTTCTATGGCATGATATGTAGATAAGAGATGTAATCATGATCTAGGCAAATTTTCCATGGACCCATGGTTCTTGAGACTTTCGGCCAAGACCCAACCCTAAGGTTTGGGTTGGGTTAAGATCTCAAAAATGCATATTTATAAGTTCCCATGATACTAGTACATGGTTAAGCATGATGTAAGGGCTTCCATATGACTAAAACCATAGTTTATGTGTTATGTGACATGACTTGTATGGTTGATTTTAGGTTATGTTTTAATCATGAATATTTAGAATTATATACCATGAATACATGAAATTTATGTAGGAGTATATTATGATAAATAGAATAATGCATGTATGTTGATAAATGCTTATAATGAAGTTATGACTCATGAAGGTATATGCATGTTTTTGTGATGAATGCTATGAATCCTAGTAGTATATGTGTTAGGTTTATATGTAGCTTACCATTCATGTCTTATGATGGATACTAGGATCATGTATGTAAGATAAAATGTGTCTTGTATGAGATGTATGTATATTTTGTATCATGATCTTGCAAGCTTTATAAACTCGGATAAGATTATGACTAGAAACATGATTATGTATGTATGTTCTATGCTATGAACAAAGAATGATAAGCACGAATAAAGATGATGGTTATGCCTTAATTATAAGTATGAATGATAAGTATGACTGATGAAGGCATAACGATGATATGAAATAAGTATGAATGATAAGTATGAATGACAAGTGTAAAAGATGAAGCATGCATGTTTATTTTCATGCATAAGGCTTGTACCGGACCGAAGTAAGGGTCCAAGGGATGGGTACCTTAAGAACGCCCCGGTTCTGGACTACCGACTATGCTGTCCACGGTTCTGGCACTACCGAAGCTTGCAACAGGGATGTGCACCTTAAGAACGCCCCGGTTCAAGGACTACCGACTATGCTGTCCTTACCCTAGTAGGTCGAGGCTAGCTACCTCGTATTTACTTAGGGATGCGCGCTATGAAGTATGTATGTGGTACAAGCCGGGGACCCCAATGATGTTATGTTAAGCATTGAAAAGTATAATTTCAAAACTAAGCATCCTTATGTAGTAAATGCATTAGACTCATTCATACATCCATGTTATGCATCGCGCCGAGGTAGGTATATTTTATGCTTGTATTTATGCTCATATTGTATGTCATGTATAAGTATGCATTATGTTTAAGTATGCTAAGAATCATGTCATGTATAAGTATGCATTATGTTCATGTATGCTAAGAATCATGTCATGTATAAGTAATGCACTATGTTCATGTATGCTAAGAATCATGTCATGTATAAGGAATGCATTATGTTCAGGTATGCTAAGAATTATGCCATGTATAAGTAGGTTTCATGTTCATGTAGGTATGCTTTATGTCATGTATACGTTGCTTGATATATTAAGTCATGTTCATGTGTGTTCATTTATGCCATGTATGACTATGCTTATGTTTATGCTCGAAGTTATGTTATGTCAGATGTTTGATATATTTATGTTGAAGTAACGAATGGTTTTAGTGAGTAGGAAAGAAGTTTTACTAAGCCTATGTGCTTATAGTTTTATTTTCCTCGTACCGCAGATCAACCAAGAAGCTATTAAGGGAAGCCGCAGGGGAGGCAGAAGCATGTGTGTGTGTGACAGTGACTTGGCAAAGGATTCTATATTCATACATAATGCATGCCTTGGGAATGTTTCTTAAATTTTATGCTATGTTTTAGGGTTATGACTAATGGGTGACTCAAGACTCATAATACTACATTTATGGATAAGTATATGCTACCTATGAAATGATAATAAGTTATGAAACGGTTAAGTTATGATGCTATGCATATAAGTTATGAATGACAAGTTTAGGCACGTATAAATATGTCATGTATTAGTTGTATGGTTAGGAGCATGTTTAGAAAAAAAAATGATGATTCCGCTGCATTAAGATATTGTTTAAGTACATGTAATGTTGAGCGTAACGCCGCCTTTCTCGCCACACCACGAGGTGTGGGAAAAAGGCGGGCGTTACAGGGTACTTGCGTCTCATCTCGTCCTCGCATTCCCAAGTAGCTTCCTCGATCCGTTGATTTTGCCATAGGACCTTGACTAAGGGTACCTCCTTGTTTCTTAGCTTCTTGACTTCCCGATCCAAAATCTGGATAGGTCGGCTTTCATAACTTAGATCCTCCTGAACCCGTACCTTCTGTGGCTCGATCACTTGGTCCATATTGGAAACACACTTCTTAAGCATGGACACATGGAACACATTATGAATATCTGTCATCTCGTGAGGCAGCTCTAGCTCATATGCCACCTTGCCAACTCTTTTCATAATTATGTACGGTCCCACATATCGCGGACTCAGTTTTTCTTTCCTCCCAAATCTTGTCACCCCTTTCATCGGAGCACTTTGAGGAACACCAGATCTCCAACATTGAATTCCAATGGCCGCCGCCAAACATCTGCATAACTCTTCTGCCGACTCTGCGCAGTTTCTATCTGCCGTCGAATGTTCTGTATCGCTCGGGTGGTGTCGTCGATGAGATCCGTCGTGAGCCCCATCGCCTTCTTTTCACCACCTTCGTACCAACGGATTGGAGACCTACATCTCCTTCCATACAACGCTTCATAAGGTGTCATTCCGATAGTAGCTTGGTAGCTGTTATTGTAAGCAAATTCCGCTAAACATAGATATCGGCACCAACTTCCTTTGAAATCCAGGGCACAAGCTCTCAACATATCCTCCAATACTTGATTCACTCGCTCCGTTTGCCCGTCAGTCTGAGGGTGAAAAGCAGTGCTGAACCGTAGTTTAGTGCCCAGAGACTTCTGGATGCATTCCCAAAAATGTGAGGTAAAGCGACCATCCCTATCAGAGGTGATCGTCTTGGGAACTCCATGGAGTCTAATTATCTCCCTAGCATATAATTGAGCCAGTTGCTCAATCGAATAAGTCATCTTGACTGCTAGGAAGTGAGCAGACTTTGTCAACCTGTCCATAATTACCCATATCGCGTCATATCCATTTGTAGTCCTGGGAAGTCCTGAAATGAAATCCATAGAGACATCTTCCCATTTCCACTCCGGAATCGGGAGTGGCTGTAGAACTCCGCCGGGTCGCTGGTGTTCTGCCTTCACTCTTTGGCAAGTCAGGCAAGTACTCACATGCTGGGCCATGTCCCTCTTCATGCCGGACCACCAAAATTTCTCCTTCAGATCCTGATACATTTTGGTAGATCCTGGATGCATCGAATAAGGGGTTTCGTGAGCTTCCGCTAATATCTTTCTCCGCAGCTCCAGATCATTAGGGATACATAGACGATCCCTAAGATATAGTACTCCTCCGTCGGCGATACGGAAACCATCGCCCTTCCCTTCTAGGATCCCCTGTTTGATCCTCTGAAGACTCGAATCACAATTTTGTTTTTCCAATATGTCCTCAAACAACATCGGCGCTAGTGTCATAGTGGAAAGCCATCCGGAAATGACCTCGACTCCAAAATTAACCATTTCTCTTCCGAGTGGCCGGGGTAACATGGATACAGACGCCAAGGTGACACTTGACTTCCGGCTGAGTGCATCGGCCACTTTGTTTGCCTTCCCTGGATGGTAGAAGATTTCGCAGTCGTAGTCCTTCACCAACTCCAGCCATCGGCGTTGTCGCATATTCAAGTCTGTCTGGGTGAAGAAATATCACAGACTCTGGTGGTCTGTATAGATCCTACACTGTGCTCCATACAGATAATGCCTCCATATCTTAAGAGCGAAGACCACCGCAGCCAATTCCAGATCATGAGTGGGGTAGTTCTGCTCATGTTCCTTGAGTTGCCTAGAGGCATAAGCAATGACCTTACCCCCCTGCATAAGTACGGCTCCAAGTCCTAGCTTGGAGGCATCGCTGTACATATCGAAGTTCTGATTACCTTCCGGAAGGGTGAGAATTGGAGCACTGGTAAGTCTCCTTTTTAGTTCCAAGAAGCTCTTTTCACAGTTCTCCGTCCACTCGTACTTTTTATCTTTCCGGGTGAGAGCCGTTAGGGGAGCTGCGATTCTCGCAAAGTCCTCCACAAACTTCCGATAATAGCCTGCCAGCCCGAGAAAACTTCTGATTTCATTAGCATTCTTTGGCCGACTCCAGTTATTCACGGCTTCAATCTTGGTTGGGTCTACCATAACTCCATCTTTGGAAATGATATGGCCCAAAAAGCCCACTTGATCGAGCCAGAACTCGCATTTGGAAAATTTCACATACAGCTGCTTTTCCCGAAGAATCTGTAATACCGTCTTCAGGTGCTCGGCATGCTCTTCCTGGGTCCTCGAATAAATGAGGATATCGTCAATGAACACGATCACAAATTTGTCGAGAAAAGATGAGAATACCCGATTCATAAGGTCCATAAACATGGCAGGAGCATTCGTCACGCCGAAAGGCATAACCACAAATTCAAAATGCCCGTACCTTGTTCGGAAAGCTGTCTTCGGAATATCCTCCTGTTTTACTCGAACTTGATGATAACCAGACCTCAGATCAATCTTTGAGAAAACCGTGGCTCCCTTTAATTGGTCAAACAGGTCATCTATCCTCGGAAGTGGATACCTATTCTTGATCGTTACATTGTTCAGTGCTCGATAATCTATACACATTCGCATAGATCCGTCTTTCTTCTTTACGAACAGTACTGGGGCTCCCCAAGGGGAGTGACTAGGGCGAATAAATCCCTTGTCAAGCAACTCCTGTAACTGTTCTTGTAGCTCCTTTAATTCAACCGGCGCCATACGGTAGGGGGCCTTGGAGATCGGGTTGGTACCAGGTACCAATTCGATCTCAAATTCCACCTCTCTATCCGGAGCTAATCCTGGTAATTCATCTGGAAATACCTCTGGGTAATCGCATACAACCCTGACATCTTCCAACTTCTAATTCTTCATTTGACTAGCATCAACCACATATGCCAGGAACCCAGTATATCCTTTGTCTAACATCTTCTGTGCTTGGAGAGTTGATAAGAATTTCCTGGCTCTTGTTCTTGGCTCTCCGATGAATTCAAACTTAGAAGCTGCCTCGGGTCGAAAGACCACCTTTCTCCTACGACACTCGATAGAAGCACCGTATTTGCCCAGAAAATCCATTCCCATTATAACATCATAATCTTGTATGTCGAGCACTATCAGATCGCAGTAGAGTTCTCTTCCTGCGATTCCGACAGGCACCGCACGCAGTACATGGGTGGACGTCATTATCTCCCCCGAAGGCAGAGCTGTTAAGAACTTGTAATCTAACACTTGCGGAATCATATCTATCTTCTTGGTATATGGCACAGAAATGAACGAGTGCGTTGCCCCAGTATCAAATAATGCAGTAGCGTACTGACTGAAAATAAGTATCTGACCTGTGACAACGGTAGAAGCTCCCGCAGCGTCCTCCTTGGTAACCGAGAAAACCCTAGCATTCGTCATGGTTGGTGGGGCCTCCAGCATTGGGGTACCCTCTAGCTCAGCTTGCATATAGTGTAGTTTCGCTGGAGCACCTTGGTACTGGACGATTGATTGGGGAAGGGCCTGGTTCCTGGTAGGACAATAAGCCGCCATATGCCCTTCCACTCCACAGGTGAAACACCGGTTCGTACCTTTACGGCATTCCCCGGAGTGCCCTTTTCCGCATGTCGCGCACAGGGAGGGCTTGGCCTGTTTATTTGCTGGTCCCCCTTGGGGGTTGTTCCGTTTACCACCTTGGTCTCCTTTCCAGTTAGTACTGGCACTTTGGGGTTTTTGCCCTCCTGAGCAAGGATGAAAGGAAAATATCAAGGGTAATGGAAGAAAGAATCGAGAATCCCGGAGTGAACTTGATCCTTACTTTCATTTAGTGTCTTCCTTTGCTGATTGATATTGTTTAAATAGTGCTCAGTGAGTAAGGCGCTACTAAACAGCTCCTCAGCGGTCTGCGGTCTGTTAACCCCGTCGGCCACATTCAGAGCTATTTCCGGCCGCAACATCTTCAGCATAAGTCGAACCCTTTCTTTTTCAGTGCGGACCAGCTCGGGGCATAGACGGCCAGTCGATTGAATTTCTTCACGGCTTTATTAACCGAGAGGTCGCCCTGTCGGAATTCCGTGAACTCATCGTAATGTTTGTTTGTGACACGCAGGTTGAAGAATTCTTCAAAGAATTCCGACTCGAAATCTGACCACGTCATCTGATTCACCTGTCTTTTAGCCTTGACCCTTTCCCACCACATTCTGGCATCCCCAGAAAGGCAGAATGATGCGCACTTGATCTTCTCATGCTCCGGCCAATCTAGCAGCTCCAGTGTACTTTCCACTGTCTTGAACCACGCTTGGGCATCCCATGGTTCGCCAGTACCCGAGAAGTTTTCCGGTTTCAGCCTCAACCACTGGATCAGGTAAGCCTCTTGTCGTGCTACAGTGGTCGGGCCTGTCAGCGGGGTCTGCGTAACTGTGGGCGCTACGGGTATAGCGGTCTGATTCACTAGGGGAGTAGTGGAATTTTCTTGCTGATTCACCAAGGTATTAATGGTTTGCTGCTGCTCAGTAACTTGTCGCTGGAGCTGGGTCACCAATTGCATCAGGTCAGGCGGTGGAGTTGTCTCGTTAAGTCGATTACTCTGTCTTCTAGCCATGTTTTTCTTCACCAAAGACAAATGTGGATAATATGAGTCATTGTTATTCCTACCCCCCATATTAAATTCTAAATTATTTGATTTATAAAACATCATTCATACTTGCATATTCCAAAATCATAGGTATCATCTATACTGGTAACTTCTAGAACCATTAGAAAACATAAGGCATGCATAGAGGTACTTACTTGGAAGCGGCAGGAAGAGGACTTGGTGTGTGTTGTGAGATGGTAACTGCTCTGATACCAACCTTTAACGCCCGCTTTTTTTTTCCTTTAAGCGGCGTTACGCTAACATACTTAGGGGCATGTGAACATCGTAAGGCAGCGGAATACTTAAATCTTACACATACATGCACCTAACTATTCTTCTTAACATGGTGACATGGAACTTAGCATAATAACATCATACTTAACATCATATCATACTTAACATAATATCATAAAGTCACTTAAGTCATTCATTATAAGCACAGAAGTAGCAAATGTAAAGTTTTAGCAAAAGACTTGTAAATGTATCTCTTTCTTGGCCAAGTCACTACCACACACATACTCTTGTCCCTCCTGCTGCTTTCCCAATTGTCCTCTTGCTTGATCTGCGGTATAAGTAAATAAGACTATAAGCACATAGGCTTAGTAAGACTCTTTCCTACTCACTAAAACCATTCATCACTTAAACATAAGCACACAAAATATTAACATAACTTGGTGCTTAGCATGAATCATAAGCATAAGACGTCACCCATCCTTAACATGACGTAATACATGACATACATATACGTAAAGCATATTTAACATGGCATGATACATGACATACATATAAACATAAAACACATTTAACATGACATGATACATGACATACATATAAACATAAAACACATTTAACATGACATGATACATGGCATACATATAAACATAAAACCTACTGAACATGGCATGATACCTGGCATACATAAAACATTTTGAGCATGACATGATACATAACCTAACCATAATTATATTCTTAACATAAACTTAAGCATAAAATATTTACTATCATGCATCATTCTTACCATAAGACATGGGCGTAAAACATATTCTATCATGGCGTGATGCATAACATGAATGAATGCATGAGTTGAATGCATATACATAAGGATGCTTACTTTTAAAAATCATACTTTTAAATATTTAACATAATCATAACATCATTGGGGGTCCCCGGCTTGTACCACATACATACATCATAAGCGCGCATCCCTAAGTAAATACGAGGTAGCGAGTCCCGACCTACTAGGGTAGGAACAGCATATACGGTAGTTCCAAAAACCGTGGACAGCATAGTCGGTAGTCCAGAACCGGGGCGTTCTTAAGGTGCCCATCCCTGTTGCACAGCTTCGATAGTGCCAGAACCGTGGACAGCATAGTCGGTAGTCCAAAACCGGGGCGTTCTAAAGGTGCCCATCCCTTGGACCCATACTTCGGTCCGGTACAAGCCCATTTATAAAGTAAAATAACTTTCCATGTTTCATCATTCATAGGACATTCATAGCATTATCTTCATTATGCCTTAAAGACATAGACATTATCATCATTCATAAACATGACATGCTTACATAAAACATCATTCTTGTTCATAGTGCTTGCATAATCATGGTACATAAGGTAAACATTGCATTGTACTCATAGAACATGACATGTTTACTTAGACCATCATCTTAATTCATGGAGCTTGCATGATCATGATACATAAGATAAACATTACATAATATCCATAAAACATGCCATAATTACATAGACCATTCTCCTAGTTCATCTAACTTGCATGATCATGGTACATAAGATGAGCATTGCTTCACATACATAAGTATAATATCTATCACAAGCATGCATGGGTAGAACTGTCACGCCCCGAGACCATTGGAGCCGCTGATCCAATATAAAATTGGACAACACCTCCCCAATCCGGCCGACAATTTACACAAACATACAACACACGCAGTTTATAATTAGGCCTCAGGCCAAAAAACAGATATATGATATATTAAAAATGATAACAACGCAATATGAAACACCGTAAAACTCACCTGAGCTGCCCCCAGGGCAGGCGCGTAGTAAAACCACATCACAAAGTCCAACAAAGGACTCAAAAGTACAATACCGTACGAATAAATCCAATACATGACCTCGGTAATATAACGGATACAAAACATATACTATGCTATAAAAAGAAAACCAAACCCAGCGGAAGCTCCCATCCAAATGGAGTCGTGGGGACCCGGGACCGGCAACTGGGCTCCTCCGGCAAGCTATCAACCTGACAACAAAAATATTACGACGGGTGGTGAGTCCAAGTGGACTCGCGGGTATATAGATAGATATGCATGGCTGAACAAAATAGCTGAATAAGCTATAAAGAAACAACAGGATACAGTCTCAACAGGAATAGCAGAGTATGCATAACTGAAAGTAATAACTGACTGTACATACCAGAAATCAGTCTATCCATACCATAAACGACTCGTACCACACGAGCTAGTGCAGGGTCATCAAACCACACATAAACATATCCTGTACATGCATGTCAAACAAGTGCAGCAAATAAATGCAGCAATCACAATCAAAATGCACAATGCATCATATGCACATGGTGCAATGTCATGGTCAGCCCCTAACTCCAGTCAAGCCACCGAGACAGGCGATACTGTGTCGGCCGAGTGGGTAGAGCTGTGACACTGTACGCACCCTGCTATCACTGCTCCTGAGTGACCGAGTGGACAGAATGCTGTCGGGGGACCGCCCCCCTACCCCATGTATATATGAGGGAGCGTCGCTCTCATCTCCTCTGGTCTATGGAAAGAGAAGGGATCTCCACCTGCTACCACGCTCCGAAACCACTACCCTTGAGCGGTCGAGCGGAGCAGTACAGAGCAAATGCACACACTCAACGATATCCACTAACCCATGAGTGGCCGTGTGTGCATATCATGTACCGGAAGACGATAGGCTCAACCACAAGGGAGTCGCTGATCGCCGGCATGCAACAGTGCATGTATGGTGCATGACCCAAACCCATGCAACCCCTACCAGGTCATCATACATAACTCAACATAACATACACAGGTCGATCACAGGTATAATAACCTAAGCATCATGCATCCAAGTGCACATGCAAGTAATAACAGAATCAACCAATGCAGATATCAGGTGATATGCAATAATAACCCAATCAGTCCATATCTAGACACACGGGCAAATATGACCAGAATCAACCCATGCAAATATCAGGTGACATGCAATAATAACCCAATCAGTCCATACCTAGACACACGGGCAAGTATGACCAGAATCAACCAATGCAAATATCAGGTGACATGCAACAATAACCCAATCAGTCCATACCTAGACACACGGGCAAGTATGACTAGAATCAACCAATGCAAATATCAGGTGACATGCAACAATAACTCAATCAGTCCATACCTAGACACACGGGCAAGTATGACCAGAATCAACCAATGCAAATATCAGGTAACATGCAACAATAATCCAATCAGTCCATACCTAGACACACGAGCAAGTATGACCAAATCGACCAATGCAACCATACAACGATAAGCTAATCCTATCCACAAACTCATGCTCATACCAATGCTATACAGAATCAGATAACAAATAAACGAGACTGTATAGAAGAAAATTTAGATTATATCCAGGGTCAAGCATAAGTATCAAGCAGGATAACAAAATGGTAGCAGATAAAGGTCAATATCAGCCTACTGCATAAATAACATCTAGCCATGCATAAAGGTAAAGTAGACTACATAATACAAGCAAGAAGTACCCGCCTCCAAGAGTGAAGTCCGTATCAAGAAGAAAGAACCACCCGCCAATAATCTAACAGCGATCAATGTCCTGTATTAATGGACAAAGTTTTAGCTATCATAGCAATTATCAAATAGCTAAATAAATCCCTAGACCGTATCAGAGTTAATCCTCATACCGTAATTATTTAAATTATCCCAAGTTAACTGATTCGCACCAGTTTCCGCGATTGAGTTCAACTTAGGTTTAGTCCAAACCTAACCAAGATCCAACCCAACTTGACATTAGAACCAAACCAATCATAATACCGTAACCCTCCCTAACCCAACGCACGACTAAGGGAAACACCATCTCAAGATCACCAAAAATATAACCCACAGACCATGCTAATTCTCCATTAATTTAAAGCTGATCAACCGTTGAGCAGCCCTACAAATGAAGCCCTATGATCTTAAGTCGATCAAAGAACTTCCAATCCCACAGAACTTATTTACCATTAAAGGAAATTCCTAGGAATCAAACTCTCGATCAAGGATTTCTTCATCACAGCATAACATAGTATTAAAACTCAGATCACTCACGCAAAGCACAAAAACACCACCCAAACTCTACACATACAAGATGTCAACAGAAGAGGATAAATTGCACGCCAAAACTACAGCACAGAACCTATACCGAATTCCCATTGCTTGCTACATTTTAATTATGTCACAATTCCCCTACACTGATCTAAAGCATCTCAAATCAATTCATCCAAAGAACGATACTATAGCTCACAATCCTTACCTGCTAGGGTACCGAAGAGTTTTCCCTGCACCAACTCTGGTGACACAACAACAAGGGAGGAGGTACAACCAATCTCAGATACAGATCCGAGCCAACAACTCTTGCAACCTCCAATTCGCCAGAACACTGAGGAAATACAATAGGTTAGGGCTCGACAGACTCCCAGACCTGTTGGCCACAAGCAACCAAAGACACACCACGAATCATAGTCCAGCTATGTACTCACCCGAAACTTGGAGATGGCCCTGAAGCTGTCGGCTCCAACGGTGCTACCGGACTCCAAAGAACTTGCCCGACTTTCCCCAAATCTGAGATCCAACCGGCGCGTTCCAGAGAAGAAAAACAAATAGAAATCGAATAGGGGTCGATTGTTGTCCCGCTCGGTACCCCAACAATCAGCCCGTGGGGAGGTGGGTGTGGCAGAGCTCGTCGCCGGTGCTGCCCGAGATGAATGGAGACGAGGGAGTTCGGCGGAGGAGTAGTGGTGGCTTGGGTTTCGATCGGTAATGGAGAAGAATGCGGCAGAAAAACTGAGCCCTAAACGGCTTTTATTTGAGTGTTTTTGCATTTCAGCCCAAACCTACAAAGTTAATTCCAATGACACCCCTAAATTTGAAAAGTTTTAGCAAACAACCCTTTTTACATTTAGTTTTAAATCTTTAAATTCCCTAAACCTCATCTAGAAGTCGGGAAACCGTAGGACCTTTTCTGAAAAATTTTCCGTAGTGACACAAAAGTTTCGGATTTAACAAGAACTCCTAAAAACATGCTACTTACTATCTAAGAGCATGACATAGAACATAAGACATTCATGAATAAATCTTACTAAGCATGACATCTAACACAAACATATTAACCATGAACTATAACACCTAAGGTTAGGGTTAAAGGTAACATAATTTCTACCACATGTTTGAACCTATATATCATAATAAGCCATAACCTTCATTCTTGAAACCTAACTCCTCCTAGACCCTAATCACATTGCTTGGTTGAAACTTGTAAGGAGGGTTCTATCATTCAATTGACACATAAGGTAGCATAAGATTAGGAAAAAACCATACATTACTTATGAAGCCATAGGAAGCTATTTGGACTCATGCTTTAGGGTTAACCCTAACTCCTAGTCCTTCTTCCTAGGGTTGGCCGAAACATGCAAGGGCTGTGGGTTCATGGAAAATTCATAAAAAATTCCAATTAACCATCTAACAACATCCATACCATACCATAGGAGCCATTGGAACCCATACTTGCAATGAACCCTAACTCCTTGCCCTAGGACCTTCTTGGCCGAAACCTTAGGGTTCCAAGCCTTGTGAGAATTCTCATAAATCACCCTCAACCTCCCTTGTATCATGAAGTTACACAAAATACATATTTGGAGGTTTAAATCCAACCCTAACCATGGATTCATAGGGTTGGCCGAATCCTAAAGGATACTAGGGTACCATAAAAATTCTCCAAATCATCTCTTAACCTA
Organism: Boesenbergia rotunda; assembly: GCA_024364735.1. Taxonomy (NCBI): domain Eukaryota; kingdom Viridiplantae; phylum Streptophyta; class Magnoliopsida; order Zingiberales; family Zingiberaceae; genus Boesenbergia; species Boesenbergia rotunda. The sequence continues at coordinate 121,006 of JAGFNQ010007538.1, forward strand.
TATTTATCATAAGAAAACATTAGAAAGCATTTGTGAAATTTTTAACATCATCTTGGACCCAAAATCTATGGTGGCCGAATGCCCTAAGGGTCTAAGCCATGGTTTTCTCAATCATCAAACCCAAATCACACTTCATATTATGATAAACATCAAGAAAACTATTATACCACAGGTGAGGGAGTCTTACCTTAGATTATCTTGGTTTTAGACCTTAGGTTTGGGAGAAGGATGAAGACCTTTTTGCTTTTTAACCACCTCTAGCCTTTGTAACCTTGAACAAGAATCTTGGATCTTGAAGGAGTGGACTTCTTGTGGACTTTTTCCCCAAGGAAAACCCCTCCTATGGGGTTCGGCTAGAAGGAGGAAGAAGGAGAAGAAATGTGGCTTGGTGGATGAGGAGAAGAGAAATGAACCTTAATGGTTAAGTTATCTCTTATTTATGCACCATGAAGAGGGGTAAGTGAAGAGACATGGTGCCTTCTCTCATGTGACTCTTCACTTCCTCTAGCCTTAACAAGAATTCACTTCATTCCCTCATAGCACTCCCTTGCTAGGTGAATTGGTTAGTGCATGCATGGTTGGAGACTAGGTCCAAGGTTCAATCCTTGGTGCATGCACTTTACTTTTATTTTCTTTTTATTTCATTTTTTCCTTATTTTTGAAAATTCCCTAAAATTCACCCATATTCATGCTAAAATTCCTAATTACAATTCTTTTATATTTATATTAATTTCTACCTAATTAAAACCCATTTTTGGAGCCCATATAAGGCCCATTAGTACTTAACTTCTAGATTTAAATAGGAAAATCATGCTAAAACTCATCCCTACTCATACTAATATTCCCAATTAAAATCAATTTATATTTATATTAAATTTTTGCCTAAAATCTATCAATAATCATGGTACTAGAAGCTCATATAAGACCCATCAGTACTTAGTTTCCCAATTTAAATGAGAAAATCATGGATTTCTAGGCTAGGGTTCGTACTAATATCTCTAGGTTCCTCGGAAAATTATCTAGACATGATCAATATTTTAAAGAAAATAATAAGATAATTTTCCGGGTCGTTACAACTGAAGCTATCTGGCTGCCAAGGAACTGCAGGTGTTGATCGGTGGCCTGGGCCTCTCGAATCCTCGTCCGGATCGGCGACTGAGCAACCATAGTCACAAGAATACCCTGTTCAGTCCGTCTCTGCTCCTCTAAGCCCAACTCTGAGAAACCCTGAACTAGCTCGGTAACTGATGCCCGGAGGCAGGCCAAAGTCCCTCTGGACTTCCTGCTCAATGCGTCCGCCACAACATTAGCTTTCCCTGGATGGTAGCTAATGGTGCAATCATAATCCTTAAGGAACTCCATCCATCTCCTCTGCCGGAGATTGAGTTCCTTCTGCGTAAATAGGTATTTGAGACTCTTATGATCAGTGAAAATCTCAAAAGTAATACCGTACAGGTGGTGCCTCCAAATCCGCAAAGGAAAGATGATGGCGGCCAACTCCAAATCATGAACCGGATAGTTCTTCTCATGCTCCTTCAGCTGTCGAGAAGCATAAGATACTACCCGTCCGTGCTGCATCAGAACTGCGCCTAACCCCTGATGAGATGCGTCGGTATACAACACAAATCCGTCCTCTCCCGAGGGTAATACAAGAACGGGTGTTGTCACCAATCGCCGCTTCAGCTCCTGAAAGCTGGTCTCGCAAGCCTCTGTCCAAATGAACTTCACGCCTTTCCTGGTAAGGCGTGTCAGTGGCATAGCAATAGTGGAAAATCCCTCTACAAATCATCGGTAATATCCGACCAAACCCAAGAAATTGCGAACCTTAGTAACTGACTTCGGCTGCTCCTAGCTGGTAATAGCCTCGATCTTCTGGGGATCTACTGAGATGCCTCGGCTAGATACCACGTGTCCCAGAAAACCTACTGATGACAACCAAAAGGCACATTTGTTGAACTTCGCATATAGACGCTCTCGTCTGAGAGTCTCTAATACGATGCGAAGATGCTGTGCATGCTCCTCCGCGGAATGAGAGTAGACTAAGATGTCATCAATGAATACTATGACGAACTGATCTAGATACTCCAGAAATACGCGGTTCATCAAGTCCATGAATACCGCTGGAGCATTGGTAAGCCCAAATGGCATTACCAAAAACTCGTAGTGTCATATCTGGTGCGGAACGCTGTCTTCTGGACATCTGACTCTCTGACCCTCAACTGATGATATCCGGATCGCAGATCAATCCTGGAATACACAGATGTGCCCCTGAGCTGATCAAACAAATCCTCAATCCGTGGCAGGGGTACTTATTCTTGATGGTCACTGCATTCAACTATCTGTAGTCGATGCACAACCTCAAAGAACCGTCTTTCTTCTTCACGAAGAGAACTGGGGAACCCCATGGTGAGACGCTAGGTCTGATGAATCCCCTGTCCAATAACTCCTGGAGCTGGACCTTAAACTCGTCCAACTCTCTCGGTGCCATACGATACGGAGCTTTCGATGCCGGCGAAGTCCCCGGTATAAGCTCAATAGTGAACTCCACTTGCCTCTGGGAGGCAAACCCGGTAGCTCCTCTGGAAATACGTCATGATATTCTCGGACCACTGGAACGTCCGAGAGCGGAGGGCTACTGCTGTCGTCGGTCCGGAGGTCGAAAAGTGACCACCCTCGTCTGGCAATCGACTGTGGCATGATAAGCGGTAAGAACATCCATACCAAGAATAATATCGAAATCCACTATCTCCAGAACTAACAAATCAACTGTGAGGGTAATACTACCAAAATCTAATGGGCATGCTCTGACCTCCTGTGTAATACTCAAGATCTCTCCTGAGGGTAAGGATACAGATAACTGCTATAATCTAGCGGTAGACAATCTACCAATCCTACTCATGAATATCCGCGATATGAAAGAATAAGAACTACCAGTATCAACTAATAGCTCAGCAGGAAAGGCATAAAGAGAAATAGTATCGCGAAATATCGATCCGTCAGCCCGCTGGGCCTCCTCTCGAGTGACAGCATAAATCCGTCCAGTCTCAGGCGGTGGTGGTGGCACTGCTGGGTACTGCTGAGGTGGAACTGCAACTAAGACTGAGGCTGCTGAACTGACCCTCCCACCGGGTACTGAGGTTGTTGCATCATAGACTGATAAGCTAGATAAGTCTGATGTTGAGGAATAGTCTGCTGTTGAGGTCCTAAAGCTGAGCTCTGAGATAAGGCTGAGGTGTAACTGGCCTCGTGTCCTAGCATACAGTATGCAGGTGCTGGTGGGGCAGCATGCGGCTGGCGGAATGAAGGCTGAGTCCTCCGTCCGCCTCTATGAGCTCCTGACTGTTCGGAATGTCCAGTCTGGCTAGTGGCTCCCGTCCTCTCATTCTGTGCCTTCAAGGCACAGTCCCGGCTCAAGTGTCCTAGTAGTTTGCAGTAGTAGCATACGACCTGCTCCAGGCGACAGTCTGCTACAACGTGCTCTCTGGATCCGCAACGGGTACAGTAAGATGTCGGTGCAGTCTTCTTCCGGTCCTGCTGAGAAGACTGGAAGGATCCGGTGGAAGAACGTCTCGACTTCTGGGGCTTAGAGGATGCCCCAGAAGTGCCAGAAGCTGCCTGAGTGTGGCTGCCACGCTTCTGTCCAGTAGTCTGCGGCTGCTGCGTCTGAGCTGAATCCGTTACAGTCTGCTTCCCCTTCTTCTTACCCCCAAACAGTCTGTGCTGAGTCATCTCAATAATGAGCGCTCACTCTAATGCCTCTCGATAGGAGGTCGGGACAAATCCTGACATACGAGTCTGAATGTATGCCGCTAGACCCTGATGAAACTGAGTCATCCTCTCCATGTCGTCTGCAACCATGTGAGGGCAATACTTTGATAGGCGGTTAAACTCCGCCTCATACTCCAGTACTGATCGGTCTCCCTGCTGGAGAACCAGGAACTCCTGTCGCCTAGCCATGCGGAACGCTGCTGGAAGGTACCTCGCCTCAAATGCCTCCCGGAATGTGTCCCAGGTGACGTACTCCTCGCCAATGACGGTCTGCTGCGTAGTCCACCAGGTATACGCCTGATCTTGCAGATGATAAATGGCCAACTCAGCCTTCTCCCAGTCCGAACACGTTAGATAACGAAAAGTACTCTCAAGTGTCCTGATCCAAGCTCGGGCCACAGCTGGATCCGGTCCTCCCTGGAATAAAGTGAATCGACCCTTTATGGACGTCGCCAACATCGGAATCCGGCCTCGATCCCTAACGCCATCGGTAGGAGCAAATACCGCAGGGGCACGGTGGAACATCCCGGTGCAGGCATAGAAGGAGTCATAGGCATGATCGGGGTGGACACCATAGGTGGTACCATGTTGAGGCAATCGACCCTTAAATGATTGAAAGATCATGGTTTTGATGTGTGGGCGAATAGGTTTAAAGTTAGAATGTTATGTTGTATTTGATTTGTGTGATTGAGTTTGCAGGACTTGGAGAATCACACTTGGTGGACCTATCTGAGGGACGAGAGCCGAGGGAGGAGAGCTCCAAGGGCAAGCCGGGAAGTGGACTTCAAAGGGCACACGTGAAGGGTGGCATGGAGGCAAGCCAAGGGAAGGCTTGCGTGCGCATCCGAGGGACGATAGCCAGAGGAAGAGGACTTCAAGGGGCGAGCCAAGGGAGTAGACCTGAAGGCACATGCGAAGGAGAAGGTTGGGAGTGGCTGGAGCTGAGCTGGGAGGCAGGGCAGTCGACTGGCCCAGATGCAGTCGACTGCCAAAACCCACAGAAAGTTCGCAGCATCGGACCAGTCGACTGGCCAAGGGGCAGTCGACTGGTATACCCCGAAACTAGCCGTTGGCTAGATGTTTGCTGGCCGTTGGCTAGCTGTTTGCTGGCCGTTGGCTAGCTGTTTGCTAGCCGTTGGCTAGCTGTTGGACGACATTTAATGCCGGGCCAGTCGACTGCCCTCGGGGCAGTCGACTGGTACGGGGCTGGACAGACTGTGAATCTGTCATTTTCACCTATAAAAGGAGCTCCTCGTTACACGTGCACGTACAGTTCCATACAGTAACGAAGTGCTGCCCAATTGTAGAGTGATCTTTGCTTCCTCCATCATATTTCTGCATCTGTAAAGAGGAAGCTTTTGCGGTAAAGGTTTCTCTACCTCAAGGAGACTTTTCGATAGTGAAAAGTGGTGCTCGTAGCGTGGATCTTGGATTAGTCACCCATCTGGGTGGATACCAAGTAAAAGAACTTTGTTAGCATTGTTATTTCATTTGCATATTATTTCCGCTGCGCTAACATCTTTGTAAAGATCAAAACGATCAAAGAAAGTGCATTCACCCCCCTTTTGCACGCCTACATCGATCCTTCAGTTAGTATCAGAGCTGGTGCGTTTTGGAAGATCTAACAGTCAACCGGAGCAATTGTAATGGCGTTTCAAGAGGGATACTCCACCGCACGACCACCATTCTTCGACGGCAACGACTTCGCGTACTGGAAAGGTAGGATGCAGTACTATCTTATGAATGACATAGAAACTTGGATAAGTGTTGCAGATGGCTTCGAAGCGCCCGTCGATGAAAGAGGAGACCCAACACCTATGAGAACATGGTCTAAGGAGGTGATGAAGAGGGCGCAGTCAAATGCCAAGGCCACCACCACACTGCAATGCGGGCTCTCAATGGAGCAACTGAACAAGGTGGGGTCGTTCAAGAGCGCCAAAGAACTATGGGACAAGTTGGTAGAACTGAACGAGGGGTCAAACGAGTCCAGAAGAGCCAAGAAGGACTTGTTGGTGGCCCAACTGCAATCCCTCTCCATGAAGAGCAACGAGACCGTCAGTCAGCTGCATGGAAGGGTAAAGGAAGTAATCAACGAGCTCCATGTAATTGGAGAGAAAATAGAGAACCGGGACATCGTCAGGTACGTTCTACAAGCATTCCCGAGAACCACCCTGTGGGCATCCATGGTTGATGCTTACAAGGTATCAAGGGACTTATCCTTAGTTAAATTAGATGACCTATTTTGTGAATTTGAACTGCACGAGCAAACTAACATTTCGGCAAAAGAGAAAGGTATTGCTTTTGTTGCAGAAAAGGAGATGAAGAGGAGAAAGGAGAAGAAGAAGGTGATCTACTCATCATCCTCGGACTCAGAGGAGTCAAGTGCCTCTATGGACAGTGACCAAGAGGCCTTTATGGTAAGGAAATTTTGTAAAGCATTTAAAAGTTTTTCTAACTAGTCATATGCTAGGAAAGGGGCCAAAGGTAAGGGTAAGGCCAAGGAGATAATCTGCTACAACTGTCATCAAGAGGGACATATGAAGAACGAGTGTCCCCAGTTGAAGAAAAGGGAGGACAAGAAGGAAGAGAAGAAGAAGAATGACAAGAAGAAGTCAAAGGGAAAGGAGAAGAGTGCCACGAACCTCAAGGCGACTTGGGACGATCCCTCATCATCAGAGGAAGAAGAAGAGCAAGTCTCCCACTTCGCTCTTATGGCACAAAATGAATCAGACTCATCAGACGATGAACGAAGCTCAAGCAGTGAAGATGAGAGCTCCTCCACCTTATTATCATCAGAGTCAGAAGCTTCGGTAAGTGAGGTATACCACTTACCCTCCTCTACTTTAGTGAAAATAATTACTAGCACTAACATGGACTTAGCTAAGGCTAGAAGTAGAATTAAGGATCTTAAGGATGAAATTGCCATGCTTAGAGTAGAAGCTATTAAACTTAAAGATTTGCATGCTAGCTCTACCTCTTCACATGTTTCACATATTGAAAATGAAAAAAGGAGTTAAGGAAACAAGTAGATGACCTCACAAAGGCCCTAAGAAAATTCCAAGTAGGATCTAGTAACCTAGACATGATCATAAACAGTCAAAGGGCTGTATATAACAAGGCCGGATTGGGTTATAGGCCGAAGACTAAGGAAGTAACATTTGTTTCACTCACCGATAGGATTGGTGCATCTAGGAGACTAAAGGCAAAGGGAACTACAAAGAAGGCATGAGTACCTAAGAAATTTTTAAATGATGCTTATGGATCAAAGATATGGGTACCAAAAGAGTATGTTTTCCATGTTGTCTAGGTAAAGGTGAAGGAGGCCTCAACTTTGTGGATAGTAGATAGTGGATGCTCAAGACACATGACCGGGGATGTGAGCAAGTTCACCACTATTAGCTACCTAAGAGAAGGGACGGTCTCCTTTGGGAACAGTGGAAAGTTAAGGATCATTGGTAAGGGCACAATTGAGGTATCTCCCACTATTTCGATTCATAAAGTACTTTTAATTAAGGATATGAAGTTTAATTTATTAAGTGTAAGTCAACTATGTGATGCCGGGTTTAGAGTAGAATTTCATGCTAAGAAATGTGTAATAAGGCAAAGTAACTCAAACACTATCATATTAGAAGGGTTTAGAGAAGCAAACTTATATTATCTTGATCTATCTTATGCTACTAACAATGTTGTTAAGTGACTCATGTCTAAAGAAGAAGAAGGGTGGTTGTGGCACCAAAGACTTGGACACGTCAACATGAGGAACATTGCAAGAGTGGCCAAGGAAGAATAGGTAAAGGGGCTTCCAATGATCAAGTATGAGAAGACCAAGTTGTGTGATGCATGCCAAGAGGGTAAGCAATCCAAAGCATCACACAAAGGTAAAACTCTAATCACCACTTCCTTACCTTTAGAACTTTTGCACATAGACTTGTTTGATTGCCATAGTACTCCATCACTTGTAGGGAGTAAGTATTGCCTAGTAATAGTAGATGACTTTTCTAGGTTTACTTGGGTCTATTTCTTGAAACATAAGGATGATACCCTAGATATCTTTATAGGATTTAGTAAAAGGGTAGAAAACGAAAAGAACATCAAAATAAACCGAATTAGGAGTGACCATGGTGGGGAGTGTTGGGAACGGGTGCATGTTGACAAGGATACGGGTTCGTAAATTTTAAAATATTTACGTGCAGCGGAAGAATTAGCATAATAATTTCTCAAATTATTTTAACCACGTATCTAGCATGCGACCTTATGATGTGTAGACATGATCATAAATTAAAACTTTGCGGAAAAAGTAAACTAATTTACTTAGTACCTCGCGTATCTCGAAGTAAGGGACGAGATCCAACCGTAGCGTCCCTTGGAAGCTCTGCCTCTATTCGCGTCCACGCCGAGTTCTCTTCGGGATGACTTCGCAAAGTCACGAGTTTTGTTCCGACAAGAACTACTAGATTCTCTAAAGACACAACTAGAAGATCAAGAGAGAAGAAAGGAAACTAACCACCAAGAAACGGAATCTAAATTCCGGGAAGGAAGGAGTCGCGATCCGCTTCTTCTTCTTCGGCACCTTCTTGGTGGATGAAGCTCTCGGCCACCCTTGGGATGTGCGCCGGCCCTAGGGGAGGAGAGAGAGCCGGCCCTAGAGAGAGAAAGGGCGCCGTCCCTAGAGAGAGAGAGAGAGTTAGAGAGAGAGAGGGAGCTACTAATCTCTTGATTAATTGATTGGAATTCAAGGCTTGCCTTTGGTTCCTTTATATAGTAGCCTCTCCCTTGCCAAGTCTCCCCTTTAACGGAATTAACGGAATAAATTTTCATAAGAAATTTATCTTATAAATTTTCTTATGAATTATTCCGTTTAAGCCAAGTTTTATTATAACTAACTTTATAATAAAACAAATACATCTCTCCTTTTATTATGGAATAAATTTTACAAGAAATTTATAAATTTTCTTATTATGGAAAAATCAATTATAATTGATTTTATAAAATTAAAATAAACCATTCCATGGATCATTTTAATTTCCATAAAAAGAATAAATTTCTATAAATTTCTTTATACAAATTTATTTATCCATAATTTATAAAACAAATCGTGCTAGATTTATTTTATTAATTAAACCAAATAAATTGGTTTCTCCCCAAGTGGTGGCCGGCCAAACCAAAGAGGGTGGGCACCCTCTTTGGCCGGCCAAACCGAGCCGAACCCATCGCGAATTAAACTCATTTAATTCGCCCAATAAGCCTTCAAAAGACTTAGCCATTTTTAGCTTCCGTTGCGCCTCTGATTAACTCAGATTCGACTTATTTCTCTTGATTGGAAAATCTAATTTTCAACTCGTTTTAAATCCCTCGGATTACTCGTAGTGCGTGTGAGTAAATAGGCTTTCGATTTATGTTGGCCGTCTATAATCAACTAATTATAGAACGATCATGAGTGGCACCTAGTAGTACATCATGACCCCCAATTAATCGAAAGATCAACGGTTGACCTCAGAAGTAATTCTGAAACCCTTCAGCAGCTCTAATGAATTGCGCCTCATTCCCTTCACCATCTTATACCCACTTGGTTCAGGACATGGTCTGTGTGTGTCAGTCCCCACTAGGCTGACTACGTCACACCTAGCCCAAGTAGTGTCTTTCTCGTCCTTTGGATTTCTAATTACTCTCATGTATTTAAGAGACTCATACTCTAAACATGACATGCTCTGGCCAGAGGCTTTGAGTAACAATCCGACGATAGGCCTGGGTATACATCTCCTCGCAAGGAGTGGTGAATCCTTTATAGGCTGTTCAAACATCTTCGTGCACTTCGGCTTATACCCAATCATCCTGGGTCCACACCTCCTTGGAGATGCTTGCTTAAGATGTTAAAGTATAAGTCTCCATGACCAAGATGACTTGAACACCGCAAGTCAAAGGAACATCGCACTTAAGCTACAGTAAGAACTTCACTGACATATCTATATAGATTACCATATGAAGTTTTACAGCTAGTCACTCCAATGAACTAGTTCCCTTAACTAGCATCCATGTTTATCTCCGGACATCCCAATGTCACCAGCCAGTGAGAATCAGCTGATTAGAGAATAACCCATGCTAGTCTCAACAGAATTAATAGTGTCCGTATTTATCAATTCATCGACTAGGGATATTTTCAATACTTCACAATTGCACATGTAGAGATAATCACTAGTTGTGATCCCATCACAAATTCTCTTATGCTGTGAATTGTATTGCGGACATTCAGTAGATGAGTTTAAGATCCCAATCAAATACACAAATATGTATACTCAAATAGTGAATTTTCATTTATTAAAATAAATGTTCACAATCATAAGGCGATTGCCTTAGGACACTTCTCTCATATCACTAACAAACTCCCACTTGGCCTAATGCCAATCGCTACAGTATCCAATACCACAGCCTCTAACATGACCCTCAAACTTGCTCTGAGGCAAGGCCTTAGTTAAAGGATCCGCTAAATTCCTTTTAGTGGGAATTTTCTCAATTTATATCTCATTCCTACTTATAATCTCTCTGATCAGATGATAGCGGCGAAGCACGTGTTTGGATCGCTGATGAGACCTTGGTTCCTTTGCTTGTGCAATAGCTCCATTGTTGTCGCAATAAATCGGTATTGCTTCATCAATGGTTGGAACCTCACCAAGTTTTGAGACAAACATCTTGATCCAGACTGCTTCCGTGGTAGAATCCACTACGGTGTCTTGTTTGGAACTCTTCCAACTTATTGCGCCTCCATTCAAAGTAAATACGTATCCAGACAGAGATTTGGAGTCATCCTTATCTGTCTGGAAACTGGCATCTGTATACCCACATATTACCATATCTCCTTCTCCATATATTAGGAACACATCCTTAGTTCTTCTTAAGTACTTAAGGATTGTCTTGACAGCCGCCCAATGATCCATTCCTGGATCCGACTGGTATCTGCTTGTGACGCTCAAAGCATACGATACATCGGGCCTTGTACATAACATAGCATACATGATAGATCCTATCGCGGATGCATAAGGAATCTTATTCATGCAAATCCTCTCGTCTTCTGTGCGCGGACACATAGACTTTGAAAGGTTGATCCCATGCCTGATGGGAAGGTAACCTTTCTTGGATTCCGACATGCTAAACCTTTTTAGCACTCAGTCTATATATGTAGACTGTGAAAGACCAAGCAACCGTTTTGATCTATCTCTATAGATTCTAATCCCAAGGATATAGGTTGCTTCTCCCAGGTCTTTCATGGAGAAAGTTTTGGACAACCAAATTTTAACTGTCTGTAAAACTGATATATCGTTTCCTATAAGTAATATGTCATCGACATATAATACTAGGAATACGACTGCACTCCCACTAACCTTCTTGTACACACAAGGTTCGTCAGGATTTTGTGAGAAATTAAACTCTTTGATTGTCTCATCAAAACGGATGTTCCAGCTCCTAGATGCTTGCTTCAGTCCATATATGGGTCGTCGAAGCTTGCATACTTTGGTTTTATCAACCGATGTGAAACCTTCAGGTTGTATCATGTATACATCCTCAAGCAGGTTTCCATTAAGGAAAGCTGTTTTCACATCCATTTGCCATATCTCATAATCATAATGAGTTGCTATGGCCAGGAGCATCCGAATGGATTTAAGCATAATTACCTTCCATGTCAGTTTTCTTTTTGAAAACCCACTTGCATCCTATGGGCTTAATCCCTTCAGGTGGGTTAACCAAGTCCCATACTTTATTTTCGTACATGGAATCCATTTCCGACTTCATGGCTTCAAGCCATTTGTCCCTTTCTGAATTTTTCAGAACATCCTCATAACTGATAGGTTCGTCATCGCTTATGAGTAACACGTCGTTCGATTCGCTTATGAGAAATCCGTATCTCTCTGGAATATTGCGTGTCCTATCAGATCTACGAAGAGGTGGTGTTATTTTAGGTTCAACTGATAGCTCATCATTATGAGTTATTGGTTGTGGGTCTAGACTAGGTGTCTCTGTAATGTCTATTGGAGTTTCTTGAACTTCATCAAGTTCAATGCCACTCCCACTGTTTTCTTGTAAAAGAAATTCTTTTTCCAGAAATACAGCATGCCTTGAAACAAACACCTTTTGTTCCAAGGGATGATAGAATTGGTAACCCTTCGTTTCCTTAGGGTATCCAATAAATAGACATTTATCAGACTTAGCATCCAATTTGTCTGATACAGTCCGCTTCACATAAGCAGGACAACCCCATATCTTAAGGTGAGTTAAGTGAGGTTTCTTACTATTCCATGTCTCATATGGAGTAGTAGAGACTACCTTGGTCGGGACTCTGTTTAGCAAGTAAACAGCTGTCTTAAGTGCATAGCCCCAAAAGGATTTTGGAAGAGTTGCATAATTCATCATCGACCTAACCATGTCCATTAAGGTTCGGTTGCGCCTCTCAGATACACCATTATGCTGTGGTGTATACGGCGGAATCCATTGGGACAATATCCCATTGTCCCTAAGATAATCTTGAAACTCTTGACTTAAGTATTCACCACCTCGATCGGATCGAAGTATCTTAATACTTTTGCCAAGCTGTTTCTCTACTTCATTTCTGAACTCTTTGAATTTCTCAAAAGCTTCAGATTTGTGTTTCATCAAGAACACATACCCGAATCGTGAGTGATCATCGATAAAGGTGATGAAGTAGCTATAGCCTCCTTGTGCAAGAGTTGACATTGGTCCACATACATCAGTATGTATTAGACCATGCAATTCTCCCACTGGATTACCTTTTCCAGAAAAGTGTAATTTGGTCATCTTGCCTTTTAAGCATGATTCGCATGTATCAAATGAACCGGGTTCAAATGATTCCATAATTCCACATCGGTGTAATTCGGTCATGCGTTTCTTACTTACATGGCCAAGACGGCAATGCCAAGTGTAGGAGTCTATTCGATTATCTATTCGAGCACGTTTGTTGCTAACTTCGATATTGAAAACGTCATTGGATAAATCTAACGTGTAGATACCATTGCACAAAGTTCCATTCCCATAAAGAACGCCATTTAAAGTTATGTAACAACAATTGTTACTAAAAGTTAAATGATAACCCTTTTCATTCAAACATGAAATAGATACAATGTTCTTTATTAACGAAGGAATAAAATAACAATTATCCAATTCTAAGACACGTCCAGTGGGGAGCTTTAGCAAATATGTTCCGATGGCAATAGCAGCAATCTTTGCTCCATTTCCAACTCGCAAATTTGCTTCTCCTTTGACGAGTCTTCTTTTATTCCTTAGCCCCTGTATGTCATTACATATATGTGAGCTACACCCAGTATCAAGTACCCAGGTATTTGAGGAAATAGAGTGACATTCAATAACGAAGATACCTGAAGAGGATGGGGCATCGGATGCCTTATTCTTCAAGGACTCAAGATAAACCTTGCAGTTTCTTCGCCAGTGACCCTCCTTGCCACAATGATGGCAAGTTCCTTTTGGTTTCTTTTCAGTCTTTTTGGCCTTTTTCTTCTTCCCTTTATTTTGTTCTTTGGCCTTCCTCTTAGAACCTTTCTTCGAGGAACCAACTAACAGTACCGTCTTTTGATCCGGCTTTACAGAAGGCTCCACAGTCTTCAGCAGTTTGAGCAACTCAGGAATGGTAGTCTCTAGTTTGTTCATCCGATAGTTCATCACAAATTGTGAATAACTTTTGGGCAAACAACTCAGAATTAAGTCAATACTTAGTTCATGATCCATTGCAAAACCGAGTGTGCTCAGTCGCTCAATATACCCCAACATCTTTAACACAAACTGCGAGGCAGAAGTACCTTCCTGCATCTTAGTGGTGAAGAGGAGTCTGGAGACTTCGAACCTTTCGGATCTCGCCTGCTCTTCAAACAACTCATTAAGATGGAAGATGATGGTATAAGCATCCAAATGCTCATGCTGCTTTTGCAACTCAGGTATCATAGAGGCTAGCATGATGCAACTTGCAAGTTCAGAATCGGTCACATGTTTCTGATAGGCCATTAGCTGGTCTGGAGTTGCACCTTCTGGAGGATGGTTGGGAAGTTGATCTTCAAGGACATATGCAAGCTTCTCTGCCTTGAGGACTATCCTCAGGTTTCGAAGCCAGTCTATGAAGTTTGGCCCAGTCAGTTTATTGATGTCCAAAATGGAACGCAAGTTTAGAGAAGACATGATTGAGTGATTAACCTAGAAATACAAATTGAGCTTATGTGAGAAGAATGATAAAGAATGTATCAATATACATTAATTAAAAATCCTATTTATTTTTCAAATTGAATAACCCTTTTTATCAATTCGGGAGATTGTAGGAACATCTCCAAATAGGTTGATATCCAACCATAGATAAGAACAACCATGGCTGTGGCCATCAAGTTATTCTTAGCTATGAAGGTAGATAATTATACCGATTACATATCACATATATGTAACTATCACTTTATGCTATCAACTAATTGAATGTTTGCATAAATCATTGGGTTGTTAACTCATTAACAAGTATGCGACATTATACATAGCACCCAACTGCACCTCTCTTTGCATCGACCTTGGCTGTGGCACAACAAATCGATGCTCCAAGCTTAAGGCTGACCCATTAATCAAGAAATAGTTTTAATATGGTTGGAGCTCATTCAACCGTTTAGTCAGGCTTGGATGTGTCCAACAACCAAAACTAAGGATTGATCTCTGACTCCAACTATATTATTCGTAAACTAATTCCATGGTTTGAACATGTTGAGGTTCAAGCCGGGCATGGATGTGTCCATCAACCCAAACGAGAAACAAAACTCCGATTTTAACCATATTAATGGAAGGTGTTGGCCTTAATATTTTGTAAGGGGTTTTGGGTCTCATCCTTTCTTTTCTAAGCACATTCATGACATATAATTATGTCATGACTAACGATTTCCTTAATAAAGTATGTATGTGACTTAATTTATCAAGTCCCATGAATTGAATTAGGAACCGGATTTCCTAATTCTAATTTCATACTTTATTAAAGGAATTGTTTTGGGAAACAATTTCCTAAATTGTCATAATCAATTTCGGAAATAATATGTTTAAGACTTTGATTTCTCTAAATCAAATCTTAATAAATTAAGAGACAAATCCCTTAATTCAACCACATATTATTTTCATGAAAATCTCATTTAAGAAACTCTATAGGAAACCATTTTCCTAATTAATTTTGGAGACAACAATATGTAAGAGCATCACCTCTTAAATCATATTTTATTCATGGATTTAATTAATTACAACAAATCGTTTTCTAAGGGTGGCTCCCCGAGGCTCAGATACCCAAAGAAAAGTAATTTGTCGTAAATCCAATTTGGTCCGCTTCGGAAGCGTAACCAAATTAAACATGACAATTTCATTTAAAATTGGGAAATTAAATTACAACAACTAACTTTAAATTGGACGGCTCCCCGAGGCTCAATCCAAAATAAAGAATTTTGTTGTCAATTTAAAAACCAATTCAAATTTAATTGTCAATTAATTGTCCATAAATTTGTCTAGACTTTCTTGAAAGAAAGTGCCCAAAATTGCGAGATTTCATAATAGGTTTTCAGAATAATTGTAAGTTTCTGGTACAAAGAAAACTTACATATTTCCAAAATTGGAAAATTTCTAAAATAGAAAATTTCCAAAATTGGAAAGTTTCCAAAGATGGGAAGTTTTCACAATTATCATAAAATTTCAGAAACTAGGATATTTCAAACGTTTGCGAAATTTCATGAGGATTTCCAAACTTTGAAATTCCTAAATCTAAAATTTATAATAATTGGAAAATTTCCATAATTGAAAATTTTTCCAAAATTGAGATTATGACAAAGTTTTCCACAAAACAATTATATGATTATGTCGAACACTAACCGGCTCTGATACCACTGTTGGGAACGGGTGCATGTTGACAAGGATACGGGTTCGTAAATTTTAAAATATTTACGTGCAGCGGAAGAATTAGCATAATAATTTTTCAAATTATTTTAACCACGTATCTAGCATGCGACCTTATGATGTGTAGACATGATCATAAATTAAAACTTTGCGGAAAAAGTAAACTAATTTACTTAGTACCTCGCGTATCTCGAAGTAAGGGACGAGATCCAACCGTAGCGTCCCTTGGATGCTC
The DNA here is from genome assembly GCA_024364735.1 of Boesenbergia rotunda. NCBI lineage: Eukaryota > Viridiplantae > Streptophyta > Magnoliopsida > Zingiberales > Zingiberaceae > Boesenbergia > Boesenbergia rotunda. The sequence continues at coordinate 136,928 of JAGFNQ010007538.1, forward strand.
CGCCTCTATTCGCGTCCACGCCGAGTTCTCTTCAGGAAGACTTCGCAAAGTCACGAGTTTTGTGCCGACAAGAACTACTAGATTCTCTAAAGGCACAACTAGAAGATCAAGAGAGAAGAAAGGAAACTAACAACCAAGAAACGGAATCTAAATTCCGGGAAGGAAGGAGTCGCGATCCGCTTCTTCTTCTTCGGCACCTTCTTGGTGGATGAAGCTCTCGGCCACCCTTGGGATGTGCGCCGACCCTAGGGGAGGAGAGAGAGCCGGCCCTAGAGAGAGAAAGGGCACCGTCCCTAGAGAGAGAGAGAGTTAGAGAGAGAGAGGGAGCTACTAATCTCTTGATTAATTGATTGGAATTCAAGGCTTGCCTTTGGTTCCTTTATATAGTAGCCTCTCCCTTGCCAAGTCTCCCCTTTAACGGAATTAACGGAATAAATTTTCATAAGAAATTTATCTTATAAATTTTCTTATGAATTATTCCGTTTAAGCCAAGTTTTATTATAACTAGTTTTATAATAAAACAAATACATCTCTCCTTTTATTATGGAATAAATTTTACAAGAAATTTATAAATTTTCTTATTATGGAAAAATCAATTCATAATTGATTTTATAAAATTAAAATAAACCATTCCATGGATCATTTTAATTTCCATAAAAAGAATAAATTTCTATAAATTTCTTTATATAAATTTCTTTATACAAATTTATTTATCCAAAATTTATAAAACAAATCGTGCTAGATTTATTTTATTAATTAAACCAAATAAATTGGTTTCTCCCCAAGTGGTGGCCGGCCAAACCAAAGAGGGTGGGCACCCTCTTTGGCCGGCCAAACCTAGCCGAACCCATCGCGAATTAAACTCATTTAATTCGCCCAATAAGCCTTCAAAAGACTTAGCCATTTTTAGCTTCCATTGCGCCTTTGATTAACTCAGATTCGACTTATTTCTCTTGATTGGAAAATTCAATTTTCAACTCGTTTTAAATCCCTCGGATTACTCGTAGTGCGTGTGACTAAATAGGCTTTCGATTTATGTTGGCCGTCTATAATCAACTAATTATAGAACGATCATGAGTGGCACCTAGTAGTACATCATGACCCCCAATTAATCGAAAGATCAACGGTTGACCTCAGAAGTAATTCTGAAACCCTTCAGCAGCTCTAATGAATTGTGCCACATTCCCTTCACCATCTTATACCCACTTGGTTCAGGACATGGTCTGTGTGTGTCAGTCCCCACTAGGCTGACTACGTCACACCTAGCCCAAGTAGTGTCTTTCTCGTCCTTTGGATTTCTAATTACTCTCATGTATTTAAGAGACTCATACTCTAAACATGACATGCTCTGGCCAGAGGTTTTGAGTAACAATCCGACGATAGGCCTGGGTATACATCTCCTCGCAAGGAGTGGTGAATCCTTTATAGGCTGTTCAAACATCTTCGTGCACTTCGGCTTATACCCAATCATCTTGGGTCCACACCTCCTTGGAGATGCTTGCTTAAGATGTTAAAGTATAAGTCTCCATGACCAAGATGACTTGAACACCGCAAGTCAAAGGAACATCGCACTTAAGCTACAGTAAGAACTTCACTGACATATCTATATAGATTACCATATGAAGTTTTACAGCTAGTCACTCCAATGAACTAGTTCCCTTAACTAGCATCCATGTTTATCTCCGGACATCCCAATGTCACCAGCCAGTGAGAATCAGCTGATTAGAGAATAACCCATGCTAGTCTCAACAGAATTGATAGTGTCCGTATTTATCAATTCATCGACTAGGGATATTTTCAATACTTCACAATTGCACATGTAGAGATAATCACTAGTTGTGATCCCATCACAAATTCTCTAATGCTGTGAATTGTATTGCGGACATTCAGTAGATGAGTTTAAGATCCCAATCAAATACACAAATATGTATACTCAAATAGTAAATTTTCATTTATTAAAATAAATGTTCACAATCATAAGGCGATTGCCTTAGGACACTTCTCTCATATCACTAACAGGGAGTTCCAAAACGCTAGTTTCACACAATTTTGTGTCGAAAATGGGTACAAGCATGAGTTTTCATGCCTAAGGACTCCTCAACAAAATGGGATAGTTGAGAGGAAAAACCGAGCTCTACAAGAAGCTGCTAGGACTATGCTTAATGCATACTCTCTTCCTAGCTACTTTTGGGCCGAAGCGGTTAACACCGCTTGCTATATCCAGAACCGGGTGTTGGTACATAGGTTTTTAGGAAAAACACCCTTTGAACTTTGGAATGGAAGTGTACCCCAAGTCCACTATTTTAGGGTATTTGGATGTAAAGTCTACATCTTAAACACCAAAGACGACCTAAGAAAATTTGAGTCAAAAGCCGATGAAGGAATCTTAGTAGGGTATTCATTGACTAGCAGGGGTTATAGAGTGTACAACAAGAGGACAAAAGTGATTGAGGAGTCCTCAAATGTCAAATTTGATGAAACCACTAGTACTTACCCTAGAAAGGCTTCTATTGATAAGGATATAGAAGAAGCCCAACCCCTTGCCCAAAGAATCCAAGACCTACATTTGGAGGGCAATGATCAAGGGAGAGTAAGAAGTACCCTAGAGGATGAGGAAGAAGGAGTAAATGAACCTACAACCTCTAGACCCTTGAGACATCACGATGATCATCCTATTGACCAAATCGTGGGTGATGTCACTCAAGGGGTAAGGACTAGGTCCTACTTTAGGGATCAAACGAGTCAAATAGCTCTAATCTCCCAATTAGAACCCAAAACCATTGATGAAGCATTGGGAGATATTGATTGGTTTTTTGCCATGCAAGAAGAGCTAAACCAATTTGGGAGGAGTGAAGTTTGGGAGTTAGTTCCTAGGCCCACTGATAGTACCATTGTAACCACTAGATGGGTCTTTAGGAACAAACTAGATGACCAAGGTAAAATCACTAGAAACAAGGCTAGATTGGTAGCTAGGGGGTTTAACCAAGTTGAGGGATTAGATTATGATGAGACCTATACCCCCGTAGCTAGGTTAGAATCAATTAGAATTCTACTAGATTATGCCGCTCACATGGGTTTTACACTTCACCAAATGGATGTGAAGTCGGCATTCCTAAATGGGATCATTAAGGAAGATGTTTATGTAGAATAACCCCCCGGGTTTGAGGACCCCAACTATCCAAGACACGTATTCAAATTAAGGAAAGCCTTATATGGATTGAAACAAGCTCCCCGGGCTTGGTATGAGAGTCTTTCTTCATTTTTGGTGTCTAAGGGGTTTAGAAGAGGAACAATTGACCCTACATTGTTCATAAAATCTAAGGATAAGGATATATTTGTTGCCCAAGTCTATGTAGATGATATCATTTTTGGGTCAACAAATAATGACTTCCTACAAGAATTCATCAAGTATATGGAAGATGAATTTGAGATGAGTCTTGTGGGAGAGTTAACCTTTTTCTTAAGCCTTCAAGTTAAGCAAACTAATGAAGGTACACATGTATTTCAAACCAAATATGCTAAGGAGATGTTAAAGAAATTTGGTTTAGAAAATGCTAAGGAAGCATCTACACCCATAGGAACTAATGTGAAAATGGATAGTGACATTGAAGGCAAAATGGTAGACTCTAAACACTATAGGAGCATGATTGGTAGCCTCCTATACCTAACCGCTAGTAGACCCGATATACTTTTTACGGTAGGTATGTGTGCAAGGTACCAATCGTGTGCCAAAGAGTCCCATTTGGTTGTAGTCAAGAGGATCCTAAGGTATGTGAAAGGAACCCTAAACGTCGGACTTTGGTATCCTAGAACCCCTAATGTTGACCTAATTGGATACACCGACTTGGACTATGCAGGGTGTAAGTTAGATAAGAAGAGTACAAGTGGAGGATGTCAATTCCTTGGGTCTTCCTTAGTTAGTTGGAGTAGTAGGAAACAACCATGTGTTGCCCTATCAACAACGGAAGCAGAATATGTGGCAATGGGTGGGTGTGTTTCCCAACTCCTTTGGATCATGCACACCTTAGAGGACTATGAGCTACATTACACCAAGGTCAAAGTCTTGTGTGATAATGTAAGCACAATCAACTTAACTAAAACTCCGGTTCATCATTCTAGGACAAAACACATTGAAGTGAAACATCACTTCATTAGAGACCATGTGGCAAGGGGAGACATAGAATTACACTATGTTGAATCAAAGTCGAACCTAGCCGACATCTTTACCAAGCCTCTTCCCGAATCGGAGTTTACATCCTTAAGAAGAGGCCTTGGAATGTGTTTTGTGGAAGTATAGAATGAACTTGGACACATTAGCTTTGAAAAAGGTGTTTGATCCATTAGGGTGATACATTTGGGTCACTTGTGCTTGTGGCACATTGTTGAGCCATTAAACGTATCAAAATATCAAAACTAGACCAACTATGGGGGAGACAAGTATTTAATCAATGGACACTTTGCCAAAGATCATAGTTGGACATTTTAAAACCTTTGAAAACCATTTTATGCTTTACATACATTGCCATGTTTTTCAAAGTCATATAATTGCAAATTTGGTTTTAAAATTTGATACAAAATGTAGTATTTTTCAAAACTTTTGGATTTTTATCAAAAGTCATGCATATTTGTAATTTTTTATGGTCTAATATTTTTCACTGATAGAGTATATCATTTCAAACATGTATGCAAAATTTAAAATTTTTGGAATTTTCTGGAATTTTCTGGGAGTTTCTGAAATTCGACAGAAAACCTGAAAAATCAGACTGATAGCGTATCAGTCGACTGCCCTATGGACAGTCGACTGGCATGCCTGTTTTTCAGCAACTGTGAGAAATTTCAAAAATCAATAATTCTCGCATTTGATGCCATAGGGTTTGGTTGCTTGAGGCAATCATTTTGATGGTGTCAAAGGGGGAGAATAGGTGGTTTAAGTTAGAATTTTAACCTAGAATGGAGGGTTTAGGGTTTTATTTCTAACTTAGAAATTGAATGTATAGAAATGAAGAAGACATGGATTAAGGGGGAGGTACCTCTTAGGTTCTTATATGTCTTATATCTTTACATATTGTTGTTGTTAAGTGGTAACTTAACTTGGATTTAGATTAGAATTGAAAATGGGGAGAAGACATAGATTAAGGGGGAGGTTGCCTCTTAGGTTTACTATGTCTCATGCTTTTTCAATTGCTATCTCTTGCTATTGCTTCTGCTGTTATTTATCTCTAACTTAAACATATTGCCACACATCAAAAAGGGGGAGATTGTTGAGGCAATCGGCCCTTAAATGATTGGAAGATCATGGTTTTGATGTGTGAGTGAATAGGTTTAAAGTTAGAGTGTTATGTTGTATTTGATTTGTGTAATTGAGTTTGCAGGACTTGGAGAATCACACTTGGTGGACCTATCCGAGGGACGAGAGCCGAGGGAGGAGAGCTCCAAGGGCAAGCCGGGAATTGGACTTCAAAAGGCACATGTGAAGGGTGGCATGGAGGCAAGCCAAGGGAAGGCTTGCGTGCGCATCCGAGGGACGATAACCAGAGGAAGAGGACTTCAAGGGGCAAGCCAAGGGAGCAGACCTGAAGGCACACGCGAAGGAGAAGGTTGGGAGTGGCAGGAGCTGAGATGGGAGGCAGGGCAGTCGACTGGCCCAGATGCAGTCGACTGCCAAAACCCACATAAAGTTCGCAGCATCGGACCAGTCGACTGGCCAAGGGGCAGTCGACTGGTATACCCCGAAACTAGCCGTTGGCTAGTCGTTGGACGACATTTAATGCCGGGCCAGTCGACTGCCCTCGGGGCAGTCGACTGGTACGGGGCTGGATAGACTGCGAATCTGTCATTTTCACCTATAAAAGGAGCTCCTCGTTACACGTGCACGTACAGTTCCGTACAGTAACGAAGTGCTGCCCAATTGTAGAGTGATCTTTACTTCCTCCATTATATTTCTGCATCTGTAAAGAGGAAGCTTGTGTTGTAAAGGTTTCTCCACCTCAAGGAGACTTTTCGATAGTGAAAAGTGGTGCTCGTAGCGTGGATCCTTGGATTAGTCACCCATCTGGGTGGATACCAAGTAAAAGAACTTTGTTAGCATTGTTATTTTATTTGCATATTATTTCCGCTGTGCTAACATCTTTGTAAAGATCAAAACGATCAAAGAAAGTGCATTCACCCCCCCCCCTCTGCATGCCTACATCAATCCTTCATACCATAGGTACAGTAGGAAATCCGGGGGCAACAAATGCCGGTGAGATTGAAGGGACCACCGGGGCCTGCATCGAAGTCTGAGTAGGGGGATACGCTGCAGCAGTCATAGTCGGGGGTGTAAATGCAATCATGCCCTAAATTAGAGGTTTCGATGATTGACGGTTATTTAAGTTTAAGCTAATACATTGGATCTAACATTGAGATTTAGTGTGCAGATAGAAGTCCAAGGAATGGTCGTGGACCGAGTTCTTGGCATGAAGACCCGGAGTTGAAGAAGCTCCAGGCAGGAAGTCCAAGGGATGGTCGGGGACGGAACTCGTGGCATGAAGACCCGGAGCTGGGAGGCTCCAGGCGTGAAGTCCAGGAAACGAGAGGTTTCGCTGGCACAAGGTAATTGAATCCATTGGAAGGTATTCAATCGACCCAGCTGTGAACTGCAGGCTTGAAGTCCAGAGTTGGGCGTATCAATCGATCCACCAATCGATTAGAAGATGACTAATCGATTGGCGAATCGATTCAGGCTGACTCTGTGTGGAAACAGGAGGTTCTGTAATCGATTACGGAATCGATTACCAATGATTCTGTCCGTAGACAGAACGCTCGGTAATCAATCACTAAATCGATTTAGAAACCCTGTAATCGATTGGTGAATCGATTACAAGCTGTTCTGTCCGCAGACAGAACGCTCGGTAATCGATCACTCAATCGATTCAGAAACCCTGTAATCGATTGGTGAATCGATTACAAGCTGTTCTGTGCGTGACAGAACGCTCGGTAATCGATCGGTTAATCGATTCAGGATGCTAATCGATCAGCCAATCGATTCGAGTTCAAATGGCGTAATCCCAGCCGTTCATCTAACATTTGTACTGCTCAACGGCTACTTGGTAATCGATTGGGGCTTCTCACCAATCGACTCAAGAAGCAAAAGAAGACCGTTATAAGCGGAAAATCAAGCTCAAACGGGATTACTGTTCCATTGCGATTTGAGCTAGGGTTTTGGTGCTTCAAGCTTTTTGTTCAAGCTCAAGTTTCCAACACCTTCATCAAGCAATCAAAGGAAGGAGAAGCAAGCCTATTGTGTAATACTTCTTTTTCTTCTTCTTCCTTGTGTTGTTCTTTGTGAAAGTTTTCAAGGGTGTTGTAAAAGGGTTTCTCCACCCTCGGGGTTGTTCCGAGAAGGAGGTTTGATAGTGAAATCTGCGATCGCTGGTGTGGACCCTTGGATTAGTCACCTCAAGGAGGTGGAGACCAAGTAAATACAAGTGTTAGCATTGGATTTGGTGGTGGGTAGATTTTGATTTCTGCTTGGAAGAAAAAGAATCAACTAAAGCGAGCTATTCACCCCCCCCCCCCTCTAGCTCTACCGATCCTCAACAAGTGGTATCAGAGCCGGGTCGCTTCGAAGGACTCACACCCAAAGAAGCAAGTGTTTGAGCTGCGAGGATGTCTTTGAAAGAGGGCCACAACACTACTCGACCACCTTACTATGAAGGCAACAACTTCGCATATTGGAAGAGTCGTATGGAAAATTATCTCATGACTGAAATTGACAATTGGTTTTCGGTTACGGAGGGTTTTGTTGCGCCGACACAAGATGGAAAAATTTTGGAATCATCCAAGTGGACGACTGAGCAAAAGATGAAGGCGCAAGCAAATGCTAAAGCTACTGTAACTCTTCAATGTGGATTGAGCTCGGAACAACTAAACAAAGTCGGTCTATTTAAGAGTGCCAAAGAGTTGTGGGAAAGCTAATTGAGCTAAATGAAGGAACAAAAGATTCAAGAATTGCCAAAAGGGACCTTCTTATAAATCAATTGCAAAATTTTGTGATGAAGGAAGGAGAAACCGTAAGTCAGTTACATGGAAGGTTTAAGGAGCTTCTCAATGGCCTTCACTCGGTTGGAGAAAGTGTGGAAAATCGGGATCTCATCAGGTATGCACTAAAATCCTTCCCAAGAAACACCTTATGGTCATCAATGGTTGATGCTTATAAGGTTTCAAGGGATTTATCAATTGTCAAGCTAGATGAACTATTTTGTGAACTAGAATTGCATGAACAAGCTAATATAAGTCATAAGGAGAAAGGTATAGCTTTGGTTGCAGGTGAAAGAAGCAAGAAGAAAAATAAAGAAAAGAAGAAGGAGAAGAAGAAAGAATCCTCCTCATCCGAGTCCGAGCAAGATAGTGATAGTGATAGCGATGAGGAGCTATCATCAAGTGAAATGACAAATTTTGTCCGGAAGATGATGAGGCGATCTAGAAAGTTCAACAAGAAGGATGTCAAGAAGATGTTCCTTGATGACAAGAAAAAGGGTAACTCTCAAGCTAAATCAAAAGCAAAGACTGATACAATTTGTTTTGAGTGCAGTAAAAAGGGTCATATCAAAGCCGATTGTCCTGAGCTAAAAAGAAAGGATGACAAGACAAAGAAAAAGAAGGCTTTGAAAGCTACATGGGATGATACTTCATCTAGTTCATCAGATGAAGAAATTGGGAGAAAGACTTCAAGACATGTGGCTCTCATGGCTTTGAATGATGTTGAAAGTAGTGAAGATGAGGAAAATCATGAAGATGAAGTTGAGTCTTCAAGCGAGTCATCATCTAGTGAGGATGAGGTAACTTCTCCTAAATTAGATAAACTCTATGCTACTATTGCATGTTTGACAAATGCTTTATCTAGATCAAAAGTTAAAGTCAAAGAACTGCAAACTACGATGAAATTACTTGAAAATGATACTATGCCATGTGAAGCATGTACACATCATGAAGTTGCAAATTCTAGAGGTGATGATCTTAAAAAGGAAAATGCATCATTGAAATTGCAAGTAGAGGGTCTTAGAAATGCTTTGGAAAAATTTACTTCTAGCTCAAAATATTTGGACATGATATTAGGAAGTCAACGGGCAGTGTATAACAAGGCAGGATTAGGATATAAACCAAAGGATAAGGAAGTTAACTTCATGTCTCTTGTTAGTAGAAATCATGTTTCAAAGGTGAAAACTGTTCAAGCTTGGGTACCCAAGCAATTTGTTGTAGATGCTATTGGACCCAACATTTGGGTACCAAAACATTTAGTTCATCGCATTTGAACAGGCATGCGTCGAGGGGGAGCATCCAACAACATGGTTCATTGATAGTGGATGCTCTAGGCACATGACGGGAGACTCATCAAAATTTTCATCACTCAAAAACAAAAATAAAGGTACCATTTCCTTTGGTAATAGTGGTGAATTGAAAGTTATTGGAATAGGCGATATTAAAATTTCTGAACAATTTATAATTAGGAATGTTTTATTAGTGAAAGGTATGGTTTTCAATTTGTTAAGTGTTAGTCAACTATGTGACTCGGGATATAGAGTTGAGTTTGACTCATCTCAATGTCTAATTAAACATAGTGAACTAAACACTACCATGCTTATTGGCCATAGAAAGGAAAACATTTATCAAGTTGAACTATTTGGTACTACTAATGTGTTTGCTAAGTGTTTCATGTCTAAAGAGGAAGAGACTTGGCTTTGGCATCGGAGACTTGCTCACACCAACATGAGACACATAAAGAGACTATCAAAGAATGAGTTGGTGCAAGGATTGCCAAAATTGAAGTTTCAAAAGGACAAACTATGTGATGCATGTCAAATGGGTAAGCAAACCAAGGCTACCCACAAAGGTAAAACGAACTTAAGCACATCTACGGCTTTGGAATTATTGCATATGGATTTGTTTGATAGTAGCAAGCATGTTTCCTTGAACGATAGTAGATATTGTTTAGTTGTGATAGATGACTTCACTAGATACACTTGGGTGTTTTTCTTAAAGCATAAGGATCATACCTTAGAAACTTTGATTGCCTTTTGTAAAAGAGTAGAAAATGAGAAAAATTTGAAAATCAATACATTACGAAGTAATCATGGAGGTGAGTTTGAAAACGAAAGATTTGAAAATTTTTGCTCACAAAATGGATATAAGCATGAATTCTCTACCCCTAGAACACCACAACAAAATGGGGTGGTTGAGAGAAAGAATAGAGTTTTACAAGAGGCCGCTAGGAGTATGTTAAATGAATACTCACTTCATAGTTATCTATGGGCCAAAGCAATTAATACGGCATGTTATGTGCAAAATAGGACTTTAATACATAGGTTTTTGAACAAAACACCTCATGAATTGTGGTTTGGTAAACCTCCTACAATAAAACATCTTAGGGTGTTTGGATGTAAAATATATATTTTAAACACCAAAGATCACTTAGGAAAAATTTTCGCCAAGGCGGATGAAGGATCCAAAATAGCAAACCCTATAGAGTTTATAATAAGAGATCCAAAATAGTTGAAGAATCTCTAAATGTGGTTTTTGAAGAAAATCCAAGCTCGAGTTCAAATAAAGCAATAGAGGAGGAAGTACAATTTGAGTTAGAGAAATTGACATTAGAGGAGGAAAATAATCTTGAGAAAGAAGAGAGTGAAACGGAAGGTGTGGTTAAGTTACCACTTGAGAATGTAATCACTACAACTCATGAACTAAGACACACAAGGACAAGTGCAAACCATCCCTTGGAGCAAGTCGTGGGTGACATTACCCATGGGGTACGAACTCGATCTTATTTTCGGAATGAAGGGAGTCAAGTGGCTCTAATCTCATAAATTGAGCCAAAAGCCGTAAGTGATGCGTTGTTTGATCCCGATTGGATTTTAGCAATGCAAGATGAGTTGTCTCAATTTGAGAGAAGTCAAGTTTGGGAGTTAGTTCCTAGAACCAAAGGTAAATCAATCATTGATACGAAATGGGTCTTTAGGAACAAACTTGATGAAAAAGGAATGGTTGTGAGAAATAAAGCTAGATTGGTTGCTAGAGGTTTTAATCAAGTCGAAGGATTAGACTATGATGAAACTTATGCACTGGTAGCTCGGTTAGAGTCTATTAGGATGATGTTGGCATTTGCCGCTCATAAAGGATTTAAGCTGTATCAAATGGATGTAAAATCGGCATTTTTAAATGGTTTTATCAAAGAAGAAGTATATGTTGAGCAACCTCCGGGATTTGAAGATTTAGAATGTCCAAACCATGTATACAAGCTTAAGAAAGCATTGTATGGACTAAAACAAGTACCTCGTGCTTGGTATGAAAGATTGTCTACATTCTTAGTGTCAAAGGGTTTTCTTAGAGGAAAAATTGATCCTACATTATTTTTAAAGAACAGTGGGGAAGATATTTTTGTGGCCCAAGTCTATGTAGATGACATTATTTGTGGATCCACAAACAAAGACTATCTAAATGAATTCATAAATCACATGGAAAGTGAATTTGAAATGAGTTTAGTTGGTGAATTAACATTTTTCTTGGGTTTACAAATTAAACAAACAAAAGATGGCATATATATACATCAATCCAAATATGTAAAAGAAATCATTAAGAAATTTGGAATGGAGAGTGCCAAAGAAATATCTACCTCTATGGCAACTAACACCAAGTTAGACAATGATATTGAAGGTAAAGAAGTTGACTCCAAAATGTATCGTAGTGCCATAGGTATCTCCTCTATCTCACAGCTAGTAGACCCGACATATTGTTTGCCGTGGGTATGTGTGCAAGGTATCAAGCTTGTGCCAAGGAGTCACATCTATGTGCAATCAAACGAATCCTTCGCTATCTTAAAGGGACTCAACGGGTGGGTTTGTGGTACCCTAGAACCGAAACGTTTGATCTTATAGGATATTCCGATTCAGATTATGCCGGATGTAAATTGGATCGGAAAAGTACTAGTGGTGGATGTCAATTTTTGGGATCTTCCTTAGTGAGTTGGTCGAGTAGAAAACAACATTGTGTAGCACTCTCCACAACCGAAGCCGAATATATAGCTATGGGTGAATGTGTGTCACAATTATTATGGATGACTCATACCTTGGAAGATTATAAACTCATCTACAAAAATGTGCAAGTTCTTTGTGACAATGTGAGTACCATAAACTTGACAAAAAATCTGGTTCATCATTCACGAACTAAGCACATTGAGGTTAAACATCATTTTATTCGAGATCATGTATCTAATGGGGATATTGTTCTAAAATATGTTGAGTCAAAATCAAATCTTGCGGATCTTTTCACCAAACCTCTTCCGGAATCTGAATTTAGCTACTTGCGAAGAGAATTAGGAATGTGTCATATTGAATAATCCTCCATGATCATTTCAAGATACTCAACTCACTTGCCTTAATATGCATCTCACAAGAACCTAGAACTTCCCTTGCTTGTGTCTTTGTAGATGGGAGTGAGATGTTAGGGTTCATCCTCTTGTTCATAATACTTGTTATGATGTATTACTTTGAGCAAGAAGATGAAAATTCATCATAAATCATTCACTTGACCAATCATGGGGAAGACTAGTACGCTATTAATGTGCACTTAGTCCAAAGATCGTGATTGGATATTTTAATGAACTAACCCAATATCCAAGTCCTTGGAGACCATGTGATTGTGCTTGACCCCTTAGGAACTCGAAAATGCCACAAATTGAGCACGTTTTAGCCATGTATCAGTTATTCCCGTTACCAATCGATTGATTTCAGTTATCAATCGATTGGTGGGTCTGCATCCTTCGGCAGAAACCCTCTGAATCGATTCCCTAATCGATTCTGACGGTTTTTCTAGGGCACAGATTGCTTCTTAATCGATCAGTGGATCGATTAGTACAAGTCGAATCGATCAGTGAATCGATTACGCACGATGATCGATTAATACAGGTCGAATCGATCGGTTAATCGATTACGCACTCTCGTAATCGATTGGTTAATCGATTTATGTAATCGATCGGCCAATCGATTACACGCCCATGTGATCGATGATATGGATCGATTCAATAAGGCCGTAATCGATTACTCAATCGATTACGGCCATTAACGCTTTCCACCTAACCTGTCCTGTCAGTCGCGTTTTGCCCTAAAACCCTCGGCCGTCCCAAAATCCTCCCACGCCTCTCTCTCGTGCGCTCAACCCTCAAGCCCTAGTGTCCTCTCCGCGTCCTCGCTAGTACTCCCCGACCACCCGGCGTCCTCGCGAGCCCGAATGTGTCTCGGACGACAGGGAGCGAAAGCAGCGGCACCACCAGCAGCGGCACCACCAGCACCAGCACCCCCAAGCCCTAGCTTCCCTCTCCTCAAGCTCTAGCTTCCCTCACGCAACTCCCTCAGCGTGTCCTCTCCTCTAGACGCCACACCTCGCAGGTGCTCCGTTCTCCTCCTTCACGCGACGCGCAGCTGCTGGGAGATTTTGAGCGCCACTTCTTCCCCTGTTCCAGCACTTTCTTTCACCAATGGCGCCAAAGTAAACCCTAATCTTTCTTTTTCTTTTCCTTGATTATTGGTTAATTTGATCTTGGCAAATCAAATGTTTCTTCTAATTGTTGTTTTTTTTTGTTGCATTGCATTCCCCATTTCACCCTGTGCATCACTTCTCCTAACCCTAAAACTCACAACCCTTCCCTAATCCAACACTCCAATTTTCTTGTCTGTGTGTCCTGACATTGCATTCATTTCTTGGTTATCTTTGGTCATCATAGGAAGAAACAAAGGGTGGATGAGACGGGTGCTGGGTCTTCTCGCCCTAAACCCCCTACGGATGCTCGTTTTCCAAATGCCGCCTATCAAAAGGCATTTGGTCAACATGTATTCAAATTGATTGCCCCTAGATCACTAGACCGCCAGTACTTTCATGATCATTGTTTCTCCGTGTTTCAAATCCTTGAAACCTATAAACTCGAGTCTATTATCTATTGTGAGCGAGGGGTCAATATAGGGTTGGTTTCCGAGTTCTACAATAACCTACACATCATAGATGGTGTGAATTATAAAACTCGGGTAGCCAAACAAAACTTAGATTTTAGTTATACATCTCTTCAGGAGTTCCTTCAGTGTTGTCCCTCTACTGACAGTTTTGTTTTCTTTCCTACACTTCCTGAGCTTCTACCTCCGTCATTTGAGGATATCTCCATTGACTCGATGTATCAGTATTTCTTTTGGCGTCCGCGTCCAGATGGCCCTTATGCCAATCTGACCACGTTTCCTGCTCTTGAGCTCTCCGCTATTGATTATGCCCTTTATAAGGTCGTAATCAACTATCTTTTGCCTATTGTGTCTCGCGCCTTAGCGACAGTCCGACCCTCTCAGCTTTTCTTGACCTATGCTCTTCACCGGGGTCTTGATGTTAACATCCCTCTGAACATATTTCATTCCATTATCCATTTCACTAAGCCTGTGCACGGTACCGTTCATATGCCTTTTGGGCATATTATTACAGACTGACTTGCCACTATGGGTATTGACGTCTCTCGAGGGAAGGTGGAGCCCATTAAACTTAAATAGATTGTCAAACATCAAAAAGGGGGAGATTGTAAATGCAATCATGCCCTAAATTAGAGGTTTCGATGATTGACTGTTATTTAAGTTTAAGCTAATACATTGGATCTAACATTGAGATTTAGTGTGCAGACAGAAGTCCAAGGAATGGTCGGGGACCGAGTTCTTGGCATGAATACTCGGAGTTGAGGAAGCTCCAGGCAGGAAGTCCAAGGGATGGTTGGGGACGGAACTCTTGGTATGAAGACCCAGAGCTGGGAGGCTCCAGGCATGAAGTCCAGGAAACGAGAGGTTTCGCTGGCACAAGGTAATTGAATCCATTGGAAGGTATTCAATCGACCCAGCTGTGAACTGCAAGCTTGAAGTCCAGAGTTGGGCGTATCAATCGATCACTCCGGGTTGGGCGTATCAAGCTTGAAGGCGTATCAAGCTTGAAGGCGTATCAAGCTTGAAGGCGTATCAAGCTTGAAGTTCTGTAATCGATTATGGAATCGATTACCAATGATTCTGTACGTAGACAGAACGCTCGCTAATCGATCACTAAATCGATTCAGAAACCCTGTAATCGATTGGTGAATCGATTACAAGCTGTTCTGTCCGCAGACAGAACGCTCGGTAATCGATCACTCAATTGATTCAGAAACCCTGTAATCGATTGGTGAATCGATTACAAGCTGTTCTGTGCGTGACAGAACGCTCGGTAATCGATCGGTTAATTGATTCAGGATGCTAATCGATCAGCCAATCGATTCGAGTTCAAATGGCGTAATCCCAGCCATTCATCCAACATTCGTACTGCTCAACGGCTACTTGGTAATCGATTGGGGCTTCTCACCAATCGATTCAGGAAGCAAAAGAAGACCGTTATAAGCGGAAAATCAAGCTCAAACGGGATTACTGTTCCATTGCGATTTGAGCTAGGGTTTTGGTGCTTCAAGCTTTTGTTCAAGCTCAAGTTTCCAACACCTTCATCAAGCAATCAAAGGAAGGAGAAGCAAGCCTATTGTGTAATACTTCTTTTTCTTCTTCTTCCTTGTATTGTTCTTTGTGAAAATTTTCAAGGGTGTTGTAAAAGGGTTTCTCCACCCTCGGGGTTGTTCCGAGAAGGAGGTTTGATAGTGAAATCTGCAATCGCTGGTGTGGACCCTTGGATTAGTCACCTCAAGGAGGTGGAGACCAAGTAAATACAAGTGTTAGCATTGGATTTGGTGGTGGGTAGATTTTGATTTCTGCTTGGAAGAAAAAGAATCAACTAAAGCGAGCTATTCACCCCCCCCCCTCTAGCTCTACCGATCCTCAACAGGGGGTGCAGTAGCATACAATGGTGCCGGTACTGATGATGGCGTAGTCTGATAATACAGACCCGGTGCTGCTGGTGGAACTGCGGAATACATCGGAGCAAGTACAGGCGTCTCCGATGGGATAGTAGGGATAACCGGGGTAGGTACCACCGAGGTAACTGCGGGATGCGTCGGAATAGGTGTCTCTGACGGAACTGCAGGGAACACCGGTGCAGATCCTATAGGTACTGAATGTGTCGGCAGTGGTACGGCCACTGACACAGTGAATACTACCGGAGTAGATACAGCAGGAGGGGCAGTAGTGACTGCTGATGGGAAAGGAGTAGGGACCCTCTGAGTCGGGGAACCCTGACCCCTCTGGATGTCCTGCGGAGTCTGACCTCGACTATCAGGCTCTCTATCAGTGGTTCTCTCAGATGGCTCTATAGCCGGAGGCTCTAAAGTCCTCTTACGTGGCCGTCCCCGACCACGTCTCGGTGCAGGAATATGAGCATCTCGCGTCATACCTGTTAAATTATTAACGAGTATTATAACCAAAACCAAGAGGCTAACTTTAAATTACCTATTTACTGTCTGGAGAAGTCCTGTCGCTGCCAAGTCCCAAATTGCCATCGCATCGCAACCACGGCCTTAAAGATCCGTAATGTACTCGGATGAATAACATCAGACCCGAGCTCCGACACCTACCAGTTCAGTGTCAGATTTAAATTCCGAGAAATTCACGAATCGATGGTATCCCGCATCCTGGGCTTGATACCAAAAATAAGTTGGTATCAGATTTCCGTAAAACCCGAATCCGAAAAAAAAACAAGGATCGCAAAACTTGGCTTGATACCAAAAATAAATTGTCACGCCCCGAGACCTGGAGCCGCTGATCCAATAGAAAATCGGACAGTACCTGCCCTGTCCGGTGGACAATTTACACATACACGTAGATACAAATGGCACAACCACGCAGTTAAATGGCCTTAGGCCTCAAATCCATGCAGAAACAACAGATATATGACTATAACCATCGTAAAACCAATGTACGAACTCACCTGAGCTGCCAGGGGGCAGGAACAAAGCTAAAACCCCACGAAGTCCAACATAGGACTCAAAAGTATAATCCCATAGAATAAAACATAAATACATGTCCAAAACATGACAACGGAAGCAAAGTACATAATACAGGGTCCAGAACCGTAAATCAACATAAAATAAAACGAAGCAGAGCTCCTCTCGAGCTGGGGACTGGCGGCTAGGGCTCTCCTGGCAGACATCAACCTGAAATTAAGAAAATAACCAACGGTGTGAGTCCAAAGGAACTCTGCGGATACCCAGAATAGATATGCATAGAAAGTTATAGTAACAATAAGAGTTCCGCTAATACAGTCTCATATCAACAATAGGGAAAGACTAGTACTGAAAATACTGAGGTAGATACATACCAGAATCCATCTAACCTGAAAAGAGGGTAATAAATACCTATGGAACACCAATAGACATATAATCTCAGATAACAAGTCTCCAGTATATGCATGTCAAACAAGTGCAGAAATCAAGTGCAGCAAACAATGCACGATGCAAAATATGCACATGGTGCAATGACATGTGTCACCCCTGACGCCAGTCAGATCATCGTACACCTGTCATAGGCGACGTCTGAGAGGGTAGAGCTATGACAACTGCACGCACCCTGCTATCACTGCTCCTGAGTGACCGGGTGGACAGGATGCTGGCGGAGACTACGCTCCTACCCCAAGCAATGGGGGAGTCTAGCTCTCATCTCCTCGTGGCTCAGTACGAGAAGGGATCCCTGGCTGCTACCACGCCCGAACCCACCCTCCAAATAGTGGCCGAACGGAGCAATACAGGGCAAATGCACACACCCTACGGTATCCACTAACCCATGAGTGGCCGTGTGCACATATCGTGTACCGGAAGACGATAGGCTCAACCACAAGGGAGTCGCTGACGCCGACATGCAACAATGCAAAGATGGTGTATGATAGGTACACATACCTCCCTCACCAAGTCCTCAGTATACTAAGTCTCAGTCTGAATCCTATAACAGGAAATACAGGTAACCTACAAGGTATACTGGCCGGAAACTACTGATCCCTCAATGTCAAATGCAAGAGATACATCACGATATCTAAGCATACATATAGATATGACAATACTTGAGACTGTATGAAACTAACAACATAATAACTCAGGGGTAAACAACAAGTATCCAGAACAAGCATAATAAACAAGGATAGCGTATAGTCTTACTGCTATCTATAACCGTCTATGCATAACAACATGACAATATCAGCAAAGATAAGTCAAAAGGTACCCGCCTCCAAGGTGTAGAAGTCCGTATCAAATGAGATAGAACCACCCACCAATAATCCAATCAAGCTCCTGTATCAAGGATGTATTTAATTAGCTTTTTGCAGAAAAATGATTAGCTAATTATTCCCTAAACCAAACTAGGGTTTAACCTAATGGTTCCCTTTCCATTTAGTTATCTCTAATTAAATGAAAGGTTCCTAATTATCCCCTTTCATAAATTTCAATCGATCACGGATCGGTTTAATATAATATCATATTCTATATTAAACCCACCATTTGTTCTAAATTAATGTATCCACACAATTAGATTAGATCAGGTTTCACCTCCTACTCTAACTCCCTCCCGTGACCTCTAGGTAACGTGGAAGAAACAAACCTCTGATCGATTCATACACACCAACCTACTGATCAAGAACCAAATAACATAGATCCAAATCCATCAGTCTAATTCAAATTCACAGAGCTTACCTTAAGAAGCTCACAGCAGGGATCTTCTACTGCTCCACCACAGCAATGTTCCAATCAATCGGAATCTTACAGAACATCTCCTACACACGAATTGGAGCTCAAAGTGAGGAAACCCACATCAGACGAAACCTAAGAGATTGTTGAAGGCATCCATGGCATTCTGTTCAATTTCTATTCCAAACCACGCATACAACTCAAACCAAAACCTAACTCCTTATCCAGGAAAGGAACCTTACCAGAATCCTAGTTCTCTGACTCAATCTCGCTGCTCAAATCCGACCAACATGCCTTCGGAGACCCTAGTAGGAGATTGCGATTGGAAGAAAGGAACTAGGGCTAGCTGACTTGCAGCGATCCCAAATGCGGAGGAGCCAAGCTCATTGAGATCCCTACCCAATCCAAGTGACGATCGTTGTTGGATGTAGGGAGATCAGCCTTGATGAAGTCGCATGAGCGCTACTCCGACGCCGACTGGATTCTGACGATGTTGTTCGCCAGAGGTGTGGAAGTCGTCGGCTCTCGATCGGGAAGGCGAGGCTAGGGCACGCGGGCGAGGGAGAAGAGAAGAGTGAGGTGCTCGGCCGTGAGTGGTCGACCGAATGGGATTAGGTTAAGGTTTATAAGAGAGGGACATTTTACACTTTAGTCCAACAAATTTCAGTCTAATTGCATGACCACCCCTAGGGTTTAAGGTTATGTACTCATTAACCCTTGTAACTATTAGTTCTAATACATTTTGATCCCTAAGTTTGTGTCCGAGGACTCGGAAACCCCGGAACCTATCTGGTAACCCTCTGGAAATTTCCGGGACCTAGTCAAAAGTGTTGGATTTAACATATAATTCCTCAAATTAAATAACTAAGTGGGAGAGGGACCCTAAGGGTCTCGTGGCCTCCATTACAATTTGATAAGTGATGCGAATAAGTTTGCGTGTCGGCTCTGAGTGTCTTCCTCCCCATCAGATGGGCATGTTCTGTGGATCACTGGGTCAGAATGACTATAGAAAATTATTGAAGAGCGTGTGTACTTCCCTATCGGATGGTACATAATCGGAAATAATTTTCTTAGTGTCGTGTAATGGTAAACACTTAGATGCGAATAATAGTATCCTCCCCATCGGAGTCACTGCTATTATTTGCAAGGCCAAAGTGAACCAACTATTAATCTTACTTGTCAAAAAGTTAGGTTGATAAGATAGTAAGATTAATGGGTAAAACCTCCTCTTACGAATGTAGAAATTCGTATACGTCCACACCATCATGGCATGCAAATTTCTCGGTGTTTAGAGGTGTTGGTTGATTTCAAAAATTTATTGTTTGAGAAATCAATTTATTTTAGAAATCTAAAGTTGTGCTTGTTGTGATTTTTAGGAATTTTTCAAAATGACCTTTAACCCACTAGCGACCATACTTAAGGAAAATAAGCTTACTGGCCCTAACTATATAGACTGGAAAAGGAACCTAGACATTGTCCTTACTGTTGAAGAGTACAAATATATGCTCTTTGAGGACTGTCCTGAAAATCCTGGCAAGAACTCTAGTGAAGACCACAGGGAGTGCTTTAAGAAGTGGGTCAAGGTAGATGAGATGACGTGGTGCTACATTCTGGCATATTTGTCGAATGTATTGTAACATCAGCATCAGGTCAGCCCACTGCATATGATATGATATAGAATCTCAAGGAGCTCTTCGGGCACCAGGGTCGGGCCGCCAGGCAGGTTGCGATGAAGAGCTTGATGACGACTACTATGGTCGAAGGGACATCCGTTAGGGATTGTTGGGACCGGGTGTATGTTGACATGGATGCGGGTTCGTAATTTCAAAATTAATTACGTGCAGCGGAAGGTTTAGCATAAATAATTTTTCTAAATCATTTAACCACACATCTAAGCATGCAAGTTTATCTTGTGTAGAAATGATCATATATTTGAAATTTGGCAGAAACATAAACTAATTTACGTATTACCTCGCGTAACTCGAAGGAAGGGACGAGATCCAACCGTAAGCGTCCCTTGGAAGCTCCGCCTCTATTCGCGTCCACGCCGAGTATCTTCGGGATGACTTCGCAAAGCCACGAGTTTCGTGTTCTCGAGAACTACTAGATTCTCCGAGAACGCGACGAGAAAAACCAAGAGAGAAGTCGGAAGACTAATCACAAAAGGATGGCCGGAATCAAAATTTCGGCGAAGCAAAAGAAGAGGCTTACAGCAAACTCTAATTCCGGCAGTACCTTCTTCCGGCCAAGAGATGGCCGGAGCTTCCTTCTCCAGCAGCAGGTGGTGGTCGGCAGGGAAAGGGCAGGGGCGGCCGGCTGGTGCTCCTTCTTGGGGCTGGTTGGCGCACGGCAAGAAGGGGAGAAGAGAAGGAGAGAAAGAGAGGGAGAGAGCCTATGCCTTCATCTCTTTTGATTATCACACCCAAGCCTTGCCTTAGGTCCTTTATATAGTGGCCTCTCAACCATCAAGCCTCTCAAATATGGAATAACGTATTCCATCAAGCCAAGTTTAATTTTATATCATGGTTAAAATCATATTTTAATTTATGATAAAAAATCAATCAAGTCTCTTCTCTCTATGGAATAAATTTCCTTATCATGGTAAATCAATCCATGATTGATTTTATAAAATAAACCAATCAATGGTTCATTTTACTTTCCATGAAAAATAAACCAAACCTTGATTTATTATATAAAAATTTATATCATCCATAATTTTATAAAACAAACCACACTTGGTTTATTTTATAAATTGAACCAAAAACATGGTTCTCTCCCTTTGTTGTGGTCGGCCAAGCAAAGAGCATGGAGGCCCTCTTTGGCCGGTCCATCCAAGTCAAGCTCCAATGAATTAAACTTATTTAATTCATCTATTAAGTCTTAAAAAGACTTAGCCATTTTACGCTTCCGATGCGTCTCTGAAAAATTCAGATTCGACTTATCGTTTGGCGCAACCAAACTTAATCTCTCTTGATTGGAAAATCCAATTTTCAACTCGTTTTAAATCTCTCGGATTACTCGTAACTAAATAGGCTTTTGATTTATGTTGGCCGTTTATAATTAATCAATTATAGAACGATCATGAGTGTCACCTAGTAGTACATCATGATCCCCAATTAATCGAAAGATCAACGGTTGACCTTAGAAACAATTCTGAAACCCTTCAGCAGCTATAATGAATCGTGCCCCATTCCCTTCACCATCTTATACCCACTTGGTTCAGGACATGGTCTATGTGTGTCAGTCCCCACTAGGCTGACTACGTCACACCTAGCCCAAGTAACATTTTCTCGTCCTACGGATTCTAATTACTCTCATGTATTTAAGAGATTCATACTCTGAACATGTCATGCTCTGGCCAGAGGCTTCGAGAACAATCCGACGATAGGCCTCGGGTATACATCTCCTCGCAAGGAGTGGTGAATCCTTTGTAGGCTGTTCAAACATCTTCGGGCACTTCGGCTTATACCCAATCATCCTGGGTCCACACCTCCTTGGAGATGCTTGCTTAAGATGTCAAAGTATAAGTCTCCATGACCAAGATGACTTGAACACCGCAAGTCAAAGGAACATCGCACTTAAGCTGCAGTAAGAACTTCACTGACATATCTATATGTAGACTACCATATGAAGTTTTACAGCCAGTCACTCCAATGAACTAGTTCCCTTAACTAGCATTCATGTTTATCTCCGGACATCTCAATGTCACCAGCCAGTGAGAATCAGCTGATTAGAGAATAACCCATGCTAGTCTCAACAGAATTGATAGTGTCCGTATTTATCAATTCATCGACTAGGGACAATTTCAATACTTCACAATTGCACATGTAGAGATAATCACTAGTTGTGAATTCATCACAAATTCTCTCATGCTATGAATTGTATTGCGGACATTCAGTAAATGAGTTTAAGATCTCAATCAAATACACAAACATGTATACTCAAATAGTAAATATTCATTTATTAGAATAAATGATTACAATCATAAGTCGATTGCCTTAGGACACTTCTCTCATATCACTAACAGGGATCATGTCCTGAAGATGATGGCTCACCTCAATGAGATTGAGGTACTGGGAGCACAGATCGACAGGGAAACCTAGGTCGATATTGTACTCCAGCCTCTGCCTAGGAGTTTTGAGCAATTCCGACTCAACTACAATATGAACAAACGTGAATATACATTGGGGGAGCTTCTAGGAGAACTCTAGGCGGTAGAGGGGCTTTTTCATCAAAGTTCGCAGACCTTGGTTACTCAGAAGGTTTCTCCTTCTATGCCGAAAGGTAGGAAGAAGAAGAAACAAGGTGGGTACAAGAAGGCAGCTGGATCGCAGGGACCTCGAACTGGCGTGAAGAAGCCGGAAGGCAAATGCTTCACGTGTAAGCAAACTGGACACTGGAAGGCGAACTATCCCCGTCGTCAAGACAAAGGTATTTCTTCGTACTTAGTAGTTGAAACATGTTTAGCGGTGCTATCTACCAGTACCTGGTGCGTAGATACGGGAGCCACTGATCATGTCTACAATACTCTGCAGGGGTTCTAGGAAACCCGACGGCTAGCTGATGGGGAAATCGTAGTCTACATGGGCAATGCTACGGAGGTGACAGCAGTTATAGTGGGAGATTTTTATTTATCTTTTGAGAGAAATAAAGTATTTATTTTGAGAGATTCTTATATGTACCCTCTTTTAGAAAGAACTTAGTGTCAGTATCTAAATTAATAAAGGATAGATATTCTATTGCTTTTAATAACAGAGTTGTTATAAAGAGAAATAAAGAGATTATCTATTCGGGTATTATGGTTGGCAATCTGTACACTCTAGAACCAAAAGCTCCCACAATGCAAATAAAGGCCAATAGCTTATCATCTAACCTAAATAATAGAAAAGAACATTCTAAAATGAACCAGACATATCATTGGCACCTTAGGCTTGGTCATATTAACCTTAGTAGGATTCAGAGGTTGATAGCCGATGGGCCCTTGGGTTCATTGGTGGTGGAAGACTTCCCAACCTGTGAGTCTTGCTTGGAGGATAAGATGACCAAGAGGCCTTTCAAGGCTAAGGGGTATAGGGCCAAAGATGTATTAAAACTAGTTCATTCTGATTTCTTTGGTCCTATGTCTATCCAGGCTAGAGGAGGCTTTGAATACTTCGTCACTTTTATTGACGATTATTCAAGGTATGGATACATTTACCTGATGCGTCGCAAGTCTGAATGCTTTGATAAGTTCAAAGAATTCAAGGTTGATGTGGAGAAACATCAAGGTAAAAGTATCAAGACACTATGATCAGATCGTGGTGGCGAATCCCTCTTGGGAGAGTTTAGGAGCTACTTGTCAGAGGCTGGGATTCAATCCCAGTTGACTGCACCCGGTATGCCCCAGTAGAACGGTGTAGCAGAAAGAAGGAATACAACTCTTATGGAGATGGTTAGGTTAATGTTGAGCTACTCTAAGTTTCCAGATTCGTTCTGGGGATATGCTCTGGAAACGGTAGCGTACGCACTTGATACCATCTAGGTCAGTACTTTCTACTCCCGTAGAAGTGTGGACTGGGCGAAAGCCAAGTCTAAGACATATTCAGATATGAGGTTGCTCAGCACATGTGCTGAAAGGGGATACTGATAAGTTGAAATCTAGTGCGCTTGTTCGTAGGCTATCCTAGATGAACGAAAGGTGGTTCTATTTTTCTAAGGATCAGAGGGTAATTGTTGGCACGAATACCCGATTCTTAGAGGAAAAATATGTGATGAACCACAAGCCCATAAGTAGACTAGTTCTTGAAGAATTAAGAGGGGACGTTCCGACCTTAGTACCAACTATACAAGATGATACACCACAAGTCACTGCACCGCGTGTCACAGAAGATACATAGGTGGTACCTCGTCGTAGTGGGAGGGTTGTTAGTCAACCTAAGGATTCATGGGAGAGTCTTCAGACTTGGTCCCTAGTGACCATGAATGAAGAACCCTAGACCTATAACGAGGAGCATTCGCTTTGATAAGATAATCTAGTCATATGGATTTGTTCAAAGGAGAAATGAGATTTGTGTATATAAGAGATGTGACAGAAACGTAGTGGTATTCTTGTACTATACGTAGATAATATTTAGTTGATTGGCAACAATAACAAAATATTATCAGACGTGAGGGTATAGTTGTCTAAACAGTCGATATGAAGGACTTAGGAGAAGCAAGACACATCCTTGACGATCAAAGTTCTAAGGGATCACCAAAGAAGGATATTGTGCTTATCCCAAGCTTCATACAGAGACACTGTCTTAGCTCGTTTTAGCATGGAACTCCAAGAAAGGTTTTGAACTTTTCAACTGTGGAGCTACTCTATCTAAGGAGATGTGTTTTTAATACATCAAAGGAGATAGAGCAGGTGAAGGAGGTTCCTTATGCATCGGCTGAAGGAAGCCTCAGGTATGCTAAAAACAAGACCGAATATCTACTTTGTCATGGGCATAGATAGCGGATATCAGACTAACCCAGGTCAGGAAAATTGGATTGTGGTAAAAGTATATATTAGTGCCTGCGAAGGACTAAGGATTATATGTTGGTTTACCGGGCTGATCAATCTCCTATGGGTTATACGGATACAGACTTTCAGTCGGATAGGGGCAAAATATAAGTATATTCCTCAGGGTTTTGTGTTTACTTTAGGGGTGGAACCATAGTTTGGAGGAGTATCATGCAGCGGTTGCGTGGTGGACTCCACCATGGGAGCTGAGTATGTGGCAGCCTCAGAGGCAGCCAAGGAAGTTGTATAGCTCAGGAACTTCATCATGGACTTGAATGTGATTCCTGGTTTGCCCAGATCTATCACAATCTTTTGTGATAACAGTGGTGCAGTTGCAAACTCGAAGGAAGCACGAGCCCATAAGGTGTGTAAACACATAGAGCGCAAGTACCACCTGATACGAGAAATCGTAAAGCGAGGAGAAGTAGTTGTCGTCAAGATTGCATCGGAGGACAACCTGGCAGATCCTTTCACTAATGCTCTTCCAGCAAGAGCTTTTGACCAGCATGTGGAGGATATGGGAGTAAGATGTATGGTAGTAAGAGAACAACAAAGTCTTTGAGTATAAGTGGGAGATTGTTAGATGTGTATACTAAAAGACTTGATCTTTTTATATATATAAGATCATCTACATTTTGAAAAGAGAATCACAACAACACAGATGCGTATTTATATTAGTGTATGCATAAAAGTCCAATACTTTACATTGTAGATAACATAGTGTCTGATGCCACACAGAAGATCGTGTTATCAGTCCCTTGTATAGTATAAGAAGAGGCTCACAACCGAGATGAAGTTGGATAAACCATCGGGATGATTGTAGTGTAATTTGGTGTGGTTTGTCTTGATCATAGAATTACACTAGTGTGCTTTGTGTGCATTGAGCAGGACTAAAACTAGAGGTCATCCAATTTCTATTGACTTAATAATTGGATTGAACCTTGGATTATTATGGAGTACAATCCCTAAATCCCGATATAATAACGGGCACATATAGTTAATAATTATTTCTTTGATTTACCAATGAGCAAGATTTAATTTGCTAAATTGATAGGCACGGTAAGTTAGGAAATAATATTAATTATATGGTGTGCCGTTGATTATTGATGGAATCCGTGTCCTGGTGAGTCGGGATGATGATGCCCCCTTGATGAGCTCATAAGGTTCATTATGTTAAACCCTGCAGGTGGATTTGATCCGACTTGATGTTAACGTTGAGTGGTACTAGTCAAGGAGTTAGAAGTTGATTAATTTGAATTGTCAGTAATATAAATTAATCGACGGGCATACGATATCTTAAACATAGGGGGATGGATGTGCTCATAATAGATGGACCCATATGAAAATATGGGGGTTGGTGAGGTAATTCAATGGGAGATCCTTTAGTGGAATGAATCTTCATTAATGGATCGGGTTTGGATCCATTAGCAGGCCAAGATCTAACTCCTCTTCATGGTCCCTATCGTAGCCCTATATATACCCCATAGTGGCATGAAACCAAAATCTAATTAATCTAAGAGAACACTATAAAACTCTAAGTCTCTCCTCCTCTCTCTCTCTCCCTCTCTCGTGAGAGCAGAACGACGCCGACTTCACAGCAGAATAAATTTTCTCCAACGTGTGCGCAACTTTCTGTGGGTTTTCAACTTCCTGTGGAAACCGAAACTTGCAGAAAAGTTGCAGAAAGCTCACGTCTCTTCACTTCCAAGGGAGTGGAGAAGTTTCTATGGAGAAAGTTGTCATGCAACATGAGCGGTTTTGTGGAGAAGTTTCCTGGGCAGCAGATTTCTCCAAAAGCAAAACGTTGCTGCCTTGAGGATGCTAAGTTATCTGTGGAGAAGTTTCCTAGGTAGCAGATTTCTCCAAAAGCATCAAGTTGCTGCCTTGAGGATGCCAAGTTGCTCACGCAACTTGGCTTAACCAGCATCTGTGGAGAAGTTTCCTTGGCAGCTGTTTTCTCCAAAGGGCACAAGTGTCGCAGCTTTGCTTAAGGTTGTCAAGTTGCTCATGCAACTTGGCTTAAGGCAGCAAGGTTGTTTTGCTCAGGCGCCGACTTTGGAGGAAAGGAGTAGTAGGGTTTATGTTTGGATTTTCTTCTTCCTTGGAGTGGCCGGCGACAACCCTTTGGTTTGGGCTTGGTTGGCGCAAGGAGAAGGGATCGACTTGGTGACCACGGTTCTTGGTAGTTCGTCGCCCACACGACGTCCAAGAGGGGAGGGTCATACGGTAGAAGATCGTAAGGTAACGGAAGGTATATACTCTTCCTTGGCTCCATTGATTTTCTTATCATTTTATGTGACAAATAATTAATTATCATGTGTTTAATTTTTCGTTAATTAATATTGATAATTAATTGTTAGATGTATATACTAAAAGACTTGCTTCTTTTTATATATGAGATCATCTAATTTTGAAATGAGAATCACAACAACACTAGATGTTTGTTTATATTAGTATATGCATAAAAGTCCTTTACTTTGCATTACAGATAACATGGTGTGTGGTGTCACACGGAAGATTATGTTATCAGTCCCTTGCCTAGTATAAGTAGAGGCTTATAGCCGAGATGGAATTGGACAAACCATCGGGATGGTTGTAGTGTAATTAGATGTGGTTGGTCTTGACCATAGAATTACACTTATGTACTTTGTGTGCATTGAGCACGACCAAAACTAGAGATCATCCAATTTGTACTGACTTGATAATTGGATTGGATCTCGAATTTATTATGGAGCACAATCCCTAAATCCCGATATGATAACAGACACATATAATTAATTATTATTTCTTTGATTTATCAATGGGTGAGATTTATTCTGTTAAATCGATAGGCCCGATAAGTTGAGAAATAATATTAATTATATGGCGTGTTGTTGATTATTGACGGAATCCGTGCCCTGGTGAGTCAGGATTATGATGCCCCCTTGATGAGCTCAAAAGGTTCATCATGTTAAACCCTGTAGGTGGATTTGATCCGACATGATGATAAGGTTGAGTGGTACTAGTCAAGGAGTCAGAAGTCGATTAATTAAAATTGTCAGTAATTTAAATTAATCGATGGGCATTCGATATCTTAAACACGAGGGGATGGATGACTCATAATAAGTGGAGCCTATATTAAAATGTAGGGGTTGGTGAGGAAGTTCAATTAAGATCCTTTAGTGGAATGGATCTTAATTAATGGATTGGTTTTAGATCCATTAGTGGGCCAAGATCTAACTCCTCCTCTTGGTCCCTACGTTAGCCCTATAAATACCCCATGGGATCACGAAACCAAGGCGAATTCGAGAGATCACCACATCATAGGTTTTCCTCTCCTCTCTCTCTTTTCTCTCTCCTAGTGCGCTGGTGGGTGAAGGAGGGGAAAGCTTCTTCTCCTCCTTCTTGCTTCCATCTTTTCTTCCTCTTCTTTCTTCTAGTCGGTGGTCGACTACCACAGGACAAAGGGAGGGGTGTCTTCTTCCTTTTGTGGTGCAGCCGACGCAAGGTGGGCGGCGGTGCATGCTTGCGCTGCGGGTGGGAGAAGGTTGGTGGCCGGTTTGTGTTGGTGTGGGAGAGTTCTTTTCTCTTCCTTCTTCTTCCCTGTTGTCTCCTCAGTAGCTGCCTTGCCTCCGGCGAGCTTGGGTGTCCTTGGGTGGCAGGCGGCGCAAGGTGGGGAGGAGAAGAAGCTGGCGGTGTCAAAACCCTAAAGCTAGGGTTTTGGTTCAGCTAGAGAAGAAGATCTTTTGGAGTGCCTTTGGTGATCTCAGTTCTCGGTAGCTCGTCGCCCACACGACATCCGGGAGGGGAGTGATATAAGGTAGAAGACTACGAGGTAAAGAGAGGTATATTTCTCTCTCGGCTCTATTTTCTTGTCTCGTTATTTTATGTGAAAAATTAATTAATTGTTGTGTTTGATTATTTGTTAATTAATGGTCAATAATTAATTAATTGGACCCCGATTATAAACACAAAAATCGGCGATCCACTCGTCATCTCTTCCACGGTTGTTTGGTTAGGAGAATTACAAGGCTCAATCTTTGTAATTGGCCAGGTTGTAATTCGTACCAAACGATACGAAGACGAGATGGTCGTTGGGAGATGGGTCTTCATTCGGATTAATTTTTAATCTGTAGACATGGAGAGGACTCTCAAGGACGACCAAGTATTCGTTAGGGAATCCTGCCGAGCCAATTCCATCATTAATTATTTGGACCCCGATAATAAACACAAAAATCGGCGATCCACTCGTCGTCTTTTCCGCGGTCGATCAGTTAGACGAATTACAAGCCCGATCTTTGAGATTGGCCAAGTTATAATTCTAATCGATCGATGACGAGATGGTCGTTTGGGAGACGGGTCTCCATTCAGATTAACTTTTAATCCATAGACATGGAGAGGTCTCTTAAGGACGACCAAGTATTCGCTTAGGAAACCCGCCAAGTCATACCCATCATTCTTCACCTTCATCCCTGTCCACTTCTTCCTTGTTGCGCGCAACAGAGAAGGAAGGAGTTGAAGCTACCGGTGGAGCTTCGGAAGCCATAGGCGCCGGCGGCAAGGGAAGAAGAAGGTGGGGGTGCGGTTTAGAGTTTTGGATTAAGGGAAGAAGTTGTTTTCTCTCTTTCTTTCCTTCTTCCTCATCCTCCTCTCATCCTCTTGTGGCCGGCGATCCTTTGGAGCAATGAGGATGGCCGGTGGGTCCAAGAAGGTGATGGTAATGGCCGGCCGAAACCCTAGTTGCTAGGTTTTGCTTGGTGCATTGAAGAGAAGAAAGAAGGAGGATCAATTGCAAGCCCTTGGTGACTCTGCGTCTTGGTAGATCATCGCTCACACGACGTCCAATAGGGGAGGGTCGTACGGTAGAAGACTGCGAGGTAAAAGATGAGGTATAATCTCTCTTTGGCTCCTCTTTGTTTTCTTTGTTATTTCATGTGATATTATGTTATTGCATGTGTTTTAATTAATTATCATAGTTTAATTAATTGTTAATTAATATTGATAATTAATTGTGTCATGGACCCCGAAAATAAACACAAAAATCGGCGATCCATTCGTCATCTTTTTCGCGGTCACTTGATTCGGAAAGTTACAAGGCCTTACTCTTGAGTTTGGCTAAGTTGTGACTTGAATCAATTGATACAATGATGAGATGGTCGTTTGAGAGATGGGTCTCCATTCGGATTAAATTTTTAATCAGTAGACATGGAGAGGTCTCTTATGTTCGACCCCGTGTTCGCTTAGGAAACCCGCCGAGCTGTAACCAACACCTTTCACTAAGGCCCTTCCGGCGAGAGCTTTTGATCGGCATGTGGAAGATATGAGAGTCAGATGTATGGCACTGGGAGGACAGCAGAGTCTTTAAGTATAAGTGGGAGATTGTTAGGATATATACTAAAAGACTTATCTTTTTCTATGAACATCTACATTTTGAAAGAGAATCACAACAACACAGTTGTATGTTTATATTAGTATATGTATAACAGTCTGATACTTTGCATTGTAGATAACATGGTATGTGGTGACATACAGAAGATTATGTTATTCATGTTATCAGTCCCTTGCATTTTATAAGTAGAGGTTCACAACCAAGATGGAGTTGGACAAACCATCGGGATGGTTGTAGTGTAATTAGATGTGGTTTATCTTGACCATAGAATTACACTAGTGTGCTTTATGTGCATTGAGCAGGACCAAAATAGAGGTGATCCAATTTGTACTAACTTAATAATTGGATCGGACCTTAGTTTATTATGGAGTACAATCTCTAAATCCTGATATAATAACGGGCACATGTAATTAGTATTTTATTTCTTTGATTTACCAATGGGGGAGATTTATTCTGCTAAATCGATAGGTCCGGAAAGTTGGGAAATAATATTATTTACATGGTGTGTGGTTGATTATAGACGGAATCTGTTAGTGATATGAGAGAAGTGTCCTAAGGCAATCGCCTTATGATTGTAATCATTTATTCTAATAAATGAATATTCACTATTTGAGTATACATGTTTGTGTATTTGATTGAGATCTTAAACTCATTTACTGAATGCCCGCAATACAATTCACAACATGAGAGAATTTGTGATGAATTCACAACTAGTGATTATCTCTACATGTGCAATTGTGAAGTATTGAAATTGTCCCTAGTCGATGAATTGATAAATACGGACACTATCAATTCTGTTGAGACTAGCATGGGTTATTCTCTAATCAGCTGATTCTCACTGGCTGGTGACATTGAGATGTCCGGAGATAAACATGAATGCTAGTTAAGGGAACTAGTTCATTGGAGTGACTGGCTGTAAAACATCATATGGTAGTCTACATATAGATATGTCAGTGAAGTTCTTACTGTAGCTTAAGTGCGATGTTCCTTTGACTTGCGGTGTTCAAGTCATCTTGGTCATGGAGACATATACTTTGACATTTTAAGCAAGCATCTCCAAGGAGGTGTGGACCCAGGATGATTGGGTATAAGCCGAAGTGCCCGAAGATGTTTGAACAGCCTACAAAGGATTCACCACTCCTTGCGAGGAGATGTATACCCGAGGCCTATCGTCGGATTGTTACTCGAAGCCTCTGGCCAGAGCATGACATGTTCAGAGTATGAATCTCTTAAATACATGAGAGTAATTAGAATCCGTAGGACGAGAAAACGTTACTTGGGCTAGGTGGACGTAGTCAGCCTAGTGGGGACTGACACACATAGACCATGTCCTGAACCAAGTGGGTATAAGATGGTGAAGGGAATGAGGCACGATTCATTATAGCTGCTGAAGGGTTTCAGAATTGTTTCTGAGGTCAACCGTTGATCTTTCGATTAATTGGAGATCATGATGTACTACTAGGTGCCACTCATGATCGTTTTATAATTAATTGATTAATTATAAACGGCCAACATAAATCGAAAGCCTATTTAGTCTCACGCACTACGAGTAATCCGAGGGATTTAAAATGAGTTGAAAATTGGTTTTTCCAATTAAGAGAGATTAAGTTTGGTTGAGCCAAACGATAAGTCGAATCTGAATTTTTCGGAGACGCATCGGAAGCGTAAAATGACTAAAGTCTTTTGAAGACTTAATAGATGAATTAAATAAGTTTAATTCATTGGGGCTGTAACGCCCCAAAATTTTCTCATATAGAATGTTATGAAATATCATGAAATTCATGAAATATTATGGAATTCATGAAATATTATCATGAAATATTATGGATTCATGAACATGAAATATTAAAAATATTATGAAATAATATTTATGGAATATTATGAAATATTATGAATTCATGAAATATTATTAATATTATGAAATTTCATGATGGACTTGGCTTAATGGGCTTTGATATGGATTAGTGCAAAATGTGATAAAAAGGAGGAAGCAAGGATTGAACCTTGAACCTCCTAGTTGCACTCACCATGTCATAACCAATGAACCAAGCAATGTTTCTTGTAGAGAGAATAAGAAACATTCTCGTTAAATCGAGGGAAGCAAAGAGACATGTCTTTTCATGATAAGAGTATAAATAAGAGAGGGGGAAAGGAAGTTACACTTCCTCTTCTTCTTCCCCACCACTTTTCGAAAATCAAGAGCCCTCTCTCCCTTTCCATTTTCGAAAAACACCACCCTAGGGTTCTAACCCTAGGGAATTGGAAGGAAGAGGACCCATTGAAGGTTCTTGCCCTCTACTAAGGCCAAAGTGATAGAGAAGGTTAACAAGGGAAAAAATTCATCTTCTTCTTCTTCAAGGGTACCCTAAGATTTTAGAGAAGAAGAAACTCAAGCGAAAGGATGTAAGTATCCCCTCGCCTGAAGTGTAATTGTTATTGAATGTTTCTTTGGTGTCCTTGTTTTCGAAAATGGGAGTTCCTCCCTTGTAACCATTCGGCCACCACCAAGACAAGGGTCTTGGTTGCTTCTTGATGCATGAGGATACTCCTAGGAACTTAGGGTATGGATGTATGTTGTTTCCCATCATGTTGTGATAAGGAAAAGTAGGGTTATCCACCCTACAACTTTCGGCCAAGAGGGAATGGGCTAGGTTTTTTGGGTTGTTTGCTATCCTATGATGTGTCCATGTTTAGTAGTGTAGGTAAGGTGTTTGAATAAATGTTTGTGTGAAGATTGGATGTCAAAAACCTAGCCTACCCTACCCTTACATCATTCGGCCAACCTAGGAAGATTAGGGTTTAGGGATGCTTGATTTGCCTATGATGAATCTATGCCTAGTAGTGTAGACAAGGTGTTTGAATAAATGCTTGTGTGAAGGTTTAATTTCAAAACCCTAGTTTCCCTACCCTACACCATTCAGCCAAGGCATGAAACCTTAGGGTTTGTGAAGGTTAAATTATTTTATGTGATATGCTTATGTAAAATGATATGAGATGTATATGCATGTGATATTCAAAGGAAATGTTTGATTGGATTCCTTAGCATGTAACATTTGGCCAAGGCATGAAACATGAGGTTGTGAAGGACAACTTACCCTATGAGATTATGATTGTGTTTAGTAAGATCATATGCCTATATATGTGATGATTGTATGAGATGTACCCTAGGAGATATGCTTATGTTTGGGATGATGATATGTATATGCAAATGATGTTTAAATGGAATGGTTGATTTGAAACCTTAATTGTTAGCATGCTATGATATGTTTATGCATGAGGTGTTTAAATGAGATGTCTGATTAAAATCTTAATTGTTAGCATGCTACCACTTCCTATGAATGGTTGATTTGAAACCTTAATTGTTAGCATGCTATGATATGTTTATGCATGAGGTGTTTAAATGAGATGTCTGATTAAAATCTTAATTGTTAGCATGCTACCACTTCCTATGATATGAGTATGATCTATGTGACCCAATCTTGTCAGATCTAAAGTATGTTAAGTGGTTGAATTATGATGTATGTATGAGCATGTCTTATAGCCCATGGGGCACCTTTATGAGATTGCATGTGATATGCACGATGAAATGCTAGCAAGGATACTCCACTAAGTTTGGGATTCAGAACACCCTTATGTTGTGAGGTGTGTCCCAATGGGATCAGAAACACCCTGAAAAAGTGGGTGTCCCTTGAACAATGGGATCAGAAACACCCTGAAAAAGTGGGTGTCCCTTGAGCAGTGAAAAAAAAATTGGAGTACATCCTTAGCATATATATGTAAAGACATGATAAGTATTTTACTTTCTAGGTTATGTACCCGACTCGTAAGAGGGGTCGTTAAATCAAATCCGGGGTGCATGTTAACGTAAGGTCATGGCTCTGGTAGGACGTAAGAGGTTCTGCTCTAATAGGATTGGTGGCTCGCTACCCCAACTCATTAGGGAACGCGCATCATGTGGTACACAACTGGGCCCTATATGACATGGATGTATTTTTAAGTAATACCATTATGGAACAGTTTTGAAAAACATTTATTGCATGTGATGGGTATACTTAAAATACTATATGCTGCATGCTTAGAAACTTTGATGTTTAGTATGCTATGATGAACTCATGCTTAAGTCTTGTTATGTGTACATGTTGTATGCTTTCGTATGGATTTTGCGAGTAGGATCGGATCCTTACTAAGCTTTTATGCTTACTAGTTATGTGTTGTCTTATGTTGCAGATAAAGGTAAAGAACACTCGAATTAGAGGAAGAGGCAGGAAGGCTGAAGATGTGTGGGGTGGTGGCTCGGGAAAGAATGATTCTATATCTACTTATCATGTTTATGTTTATGTTTAGGTTTCCCTGACAATAAGTATTAGTGATTAAGATTGACATGGCATGATAGTGTTACCTTTGGAAGTCTTTTATATTTGATCATGTTATGAGTTACATTACTAGTAAACTTATCATGTTGTAGAATGACTTTGATAGTTAAACAAGCATGCTTAGTCCTTAGTCCTTGCTTTATTGTTTTAATGTCATGCTAGAAGATAGAAAAAAAATATATATTACTATATGATTGAGTTGTACGTAACCCCGCCCCGAGAGTAGATATAAGGGCGGGCATTACAGGGGCTTGGCTTGGATGGGCCGGCCAAAGAGGGCTTCCATCCTCTTTGCTTGGCCGACCACAACAAAGGGAGAGAACCAAGTTTTTGGTTCAATTATAAAATAAACCAAGTGTGGTTTGTTTTATAAAATTATGGATGATATAAATTTTTATATAATAAACCAAGGTTTGGTTTATTTTTCATGGAAATTAAAATGAACCATGGATTGGTTTATTTTATAAAATCAATCATGGATTGATTTACCATGATAAGGAAATTTATTCCATAGGAGAGAAGAGACTTGATTGATTTTTTATCATTAATTAAAATATGATTTTAACCATGATATAAAATCAAACTTGGCATGATGGAATAAGTTATTCCATATTTGAGAGGCTTGATGGTTGAGAGGCCACTATATAAAGGATCCAAGGCAAGGCTTGAGTGATAATCGTAGAGATGAAGGCATAGGCTCTCTCCCTCTCTTTCTCTCCTTCTCTTCTACCCT
Source organism: Boesenbergia rotunda (assembly GCA_024364735.1). Taxonomy (NCBI): domain Eukaryota; kingdom Viridiplantae; phylum Streptophyta; class Magnoliopsida; order Zingiberales; family Zingiberaceae; genus Boesenbergia; species Boesenbergia rotunda. The sequence continues at coordinate 172,565 of JAGFNQ010007538.1, forward strand.
TTTTGCCGTGCACCAACCAACCCCAAGAAGGAGCACCAGCCGGCCGCCCCTGCCCTTTCCCTACCGACCACCACCTGCTACTGGAGAAGGAAGCTCCGGCCATCTCTTGGCCGGAAGAAGGTGCTGCCGGAATTAGAGTTTGCCGCAAGGATCCTTTTGCCGCAAGCCTCTTCTTTTGCTTCGCCGGAATTTTGATTCCAGCCATCCTTTTGTGGTTAGTCTTCCGACTTCTCTCTTGATTTTTCTCGTCGTGTTCTCAGAGAATCTTGTAGTTCTCGAGAACACGAAACTCGTGGCTTTGCGAAGACATCCCGAAGATACTCGGCGTGGACACGAATAGAGGCGGAGCTTCTAAGGGACGCTTACGGTTGGATCTCGTCCTTCCTTCGAGTTACGCGAGGTAATACGTAAATTAGTTTATGTTTCTGTAAAATTTTAAATATATGATTATGTCGACAAAAGATAAAATTGCATACTTAGATGTGTGGTTAAATCATTTGAGAAATTATTTATGCTAAACCTTCCGCCGCACGTAATTAATTTTAAAATTACGAACCCGCATCCATGTCAACATGCACCCGATCCCAACAGTGGTATCAGAGCCCAGGTTTGTGTTCTACATAATCATATAATTGTTTTGCGGAAAGCTTTATCATGATCTCAATTTTGGAAAATTTTCAATTATGGAATCTTTCCAATTATGGTAAATTTTCGATTTAGGAATTTCAAAGTTTGGAAATCCTCATGAAATTTCGTAAACTTTTGAAATATCTCTGTTTCTGAAATTTTATGATAATTGTGAAAACTTTTCATTTTTGGAAACTTTCCAATTTTGGAAATTTTCTATTTTGGAAATTTTCCAATTTTGGAAAAAACGTAAGTTTTCTTTGTACTAGAAACTTACAATTATTCTGAAAACCTTTTATTTTTGGAAACTTTCCATTTATGGAAAGCTCGCAATTTTGGGCACTTTCTTTCAAGAAAGTCTAGATAAATTATGGGAATATTAATTGACATTTAAATTTATAATTGGAAATTAAATTATTTATAAAATTCTTTATTTTGGATTGAACCTCGGGGAGCCGTCCAATTTAAAGTTAGTTGATATAATTAAATTTCCTAAATTGAATTTAAGCTGTCAAATGTTTAATTTGGATTGAGCCTCGGGGAGCCGTCCAAATTAAGTTATTGATATTAATTTTCCATAAATAAAATATGTGATCAAATCTTGAAAATTTTTGAGGTGATTCTCAAACGATAATTTCCTTATTGGATTTATGAGGTGATGCTCTTACATATTATTGTCTCCAAAATTAATTAGGAAAATTGTTTCCTATAGAGTATATTTCCTTAAATAAGATTTTCATAAAAATAATATGTGGTTAAATTAAGGGAATCTGTCTCTTAATTTAATAAGATTTGTTTTAGAGAAATCAAAGTCTTAAACATATTATTTCCAAAATTGATTATGATAATTCAAGAAATTGTTTCCCAAAATAATTCCTTGAATAAAGTATGAAATTAGAATTAGGAAATCCGGTTACTAATTCAATTAATGATACTTGATAAATTAAGTCGCATACATACTTTATTAAGGAAATCGTTAGAACATGACATAATTATATGTCATGTGTTGGGACCGGGTGCATGTTGACAAGGATACGGGTTCGTAAAATTTTAAATTTTTACGTGCAGCGGAAGAATTAGCATAAAATAATTTCTCAAATTACTTTAACCACGTATCTAGCATGCAACCTTATGATGTGTGGACATGATCATAAATTAAAACTTTGTGGAAAAGTAAACTAATTTACTTAGTACCTCGCGTAACTCGAAGTAAAGGACGAGATCCAACCGTAGCGTCCCTTGGAAGCTCCGCCTCTATTCGCGTCCACGCCGAGTTCTCTTCGAGATGACTTCGCAAAGCCACGAGTTTTGTGTCGACGAGAACTACTAGATTCTCCAAAGACACAACTAGAAAATCAAGAGAGAAGGATGGAAACTAACCACCAAGTAACGGAATCAAAATTCTGGGAAAGGAAGGAAGGAGTCGCGATCCGCTTCTTCTTCTTCTTCGGCACGAACTTGGTGGAGGAAACTCACGGGCACCCTAGGTGCTTGCGCCGGCCCTAGGGGAGGATAGAGAGCCGACCCTAGAGAGAGAAAGGGCACCGGCCCTAGAGAGAGAGAGAGAGAGAGTTAATCTCTTGATCAATCTATTAAGGAAATCAAGCCTAGCCTTGGTTCCTTTATATAGTAGCCTCTCCCTTGCCAAGTCTCCCCTTTAACGGAATTTTTCATAAGAAATTTATCCTATAAATTTTCTTTATGAATTATTCCGTTTAAACCAAGTTTTATTATAACTAATTTTATAATAAAACAAATACATCTCTCCTTTTATTATGGAATAAATTTTACAAGAAATTTATAAATTTTCTTATTATGGAAAAATCAATTCATAATTGATTTTATAAAATTAAAATAAATAATTCCATGGATCATTTTAATTTCCATAAAAAAGAATAAATTTCTATAAATTTCTTTATACAAATTTATTTATCCATAATTTATAAAACAAATCGCACTTGATTTAATTTATAAAATAAACCAAATGAATTGGTTCTCTCTTTTATTGTGGCCGGCCAAACCAAAGAGGGTGGGCACCCTCTTTGGCCGGCCACTTCAAGCCCAATCCCTCGCGAATTAAACTCATTTAATTTGCCCGATAAGCCTTCAAAAGACTTAGCCATTTTAAGCTTCCATTGCGCCTCTGATTAATTCAGATTCGACTTATTTCTCTTGATTGGAAAATCCAATTTTCAACTCGTTTTAAATCCCTCGGATTACTCGTAGTGCATGTGACTAAATAGGCTTTCGATTTATGTTGGCCGTCTATAATCAACTAATTATAGAACGATCATGAGTGGCACCTAGTAGTACATCATGACCCCCAATTAATCGAAAGATCAACGGTTGACCTCAGAAATATTTCTGAAACCCTTCAGCAGCTCTAATGAAACGTGCCCCATTCCCTTCACCATCTTATACCCACTTGGTTCAGGACATGGTCTGTGTGTGTCAGTCCCCACTAGGCTGACTACGTCACACCTAGCCCAAGTAGTGTCTTTCTCGTCCTTTGGATTTCTAATTACTCTCATGTATTTAAGAGACTCATACTCTAAACATGACATGCTCTGGCCAGAGGCTTTGAGTAACAATCCGACGATAGGCCTGGGTATACATCTCCTCGCAAGGAGTGGTGAATCCTTTGTAGGCTGTTCAAACATCTTCGGGCACTTCGGCTTATACCCAATCATCCTGGGTCCACACCTCCTTGGAGATGCTTGCTTAAGATGTTAAAGTATAAGTCTCCATGACCAAGATGACTTGAACATCGCAAGTCAAAGGAACATCGCACTTAAGCTGCAGTAAGAACTTCACTGACATATCTATATAGATTACCATATGAAGTTTTACAGCTAGTCACTCCAATGAACTAGTTCCCTTAACTAGCATCCATGTTTATCTCCGGACATCCCAATGTCACCAGCCAGTGAGAATCAGCTGATTAGAGAATAACCCATGCTAGTCTCAACAGAATTGATAGTGTCCGTTTTTATCAATTCATCGACTAGGGATATTTTCAATACTTCACAATTGCACATGTAGAGATAATCACTAGTTGTGATCTCATCACAAATTCTCTTATGCTGTGAATTGTATTGCGGACATTCAGTAGATGAGTTTAAGATTCCAATCAAATACACAAACATGTATACTCAAATAGTGAATTTTCATTTATTAAAATAAATATTTACAATCATAAGGCGATTGCCTTAGGACACTTCTCTCATATCACTAACAAACTCCCACTTGGCCTAATGCCAATCGCTACGGTATCCAATACCACAGGCTCTAACATGACCCTCAAACTTGCTCTGAGGCAAGGCCTTAGTTAAAGGATCCGCTAAATTCCTTTCAGTGGGAATTTTTCAATTTGTATATCATTCCTACTTATAATCTCTCTGATCAGATGATAGCGGCGAAGCACGTGTTTGGATCGCTGATGAGACCTTGGTTCCTTTGCTTGTGCAATAGCTCCATTGTTGTCGCAGTAAACCGGCACTGCTTCATCAATGGTTGGAACCACACCAAGTTCAGAGACGAACTTTTTGGTCCAGACTGCTTCCTTTGCTGCTTCCGAAGCTGCGATATATTCCGCTTCCGTGGTAGAATCCGCTACGGTGTCTTGTTTGGAACTCTTCCAACTTATTGCGCCTCCATTCAAAGTAAATACGTATCCAGACTGAGATTTGGAGTCATCCTTATCTATCTGGAAACTGGCATCTGTATACCCACGTATTACCATATCTCCTTCTCCATATATTAGGAACACATCCTTAGTTCTTCTTAAGTACTTAAGGATTGTCTTGACAGCCGCTCAGTGATCCATACCTGGATCAGACTGGTATCTGCTCGTGACGCTCAGAGCATATGGTACATCGGGCCTAGTACATAACATAGCATACATGATAGATCCAATCGCGGATGCATAAGGAATCTTATTCATGCAAATCCTCTCGTCTTCTATGCGCGGACACATAGACTTTGAAAGGTTGATCCCATGCCTGATGGGAAGGTAACCTTTCTTGGATTCCGACATGCTAAACCTTTTTAGTACTCGGTCTATATATGTAGACTGCGAAAGACCAAGCAACCGTTTTGATCTATCTCTATAGATTCTAATCCCAAGGATATAGGTTGCTTCTCCCAGGTCTTTCATGGAGAAAGTTTTGGACAACCAAATTTTAGCTGTCTGTAAAACTGATATATCGTTTCCTATAAGTAATATGTCATCGACATATAATACTAGGAATACGACTGCACTCCCACTAACCTTCTTGTACACACAAGGTTCGTCAGGATTTTGTGAGAAATCAATCTTTTTGATTGTTTCATCAAAACGGATGTTCCAGCTCCTGGATGCTTGCTTCAGTCCATATATGGATCGTCGAAGCTTGCATACTTTGGTTTTATCGACCGATGTGAAACCTTCAGGTTGTATCATGTATACATCCTCAAGCAGGTATCCATTAAGGAAAGTCGTTTTCACATCCATTTGCCATATCTCATAATCATAATGAGCTGCTATGGCTAGGAGCATCCGAATGGATTTAAGCATAGCCACTGGCGAATAGGTTTCGTCATAATCAATTCCTTGTTTCTGACGATATCCTTTTGCCACTAATCTAGCTTTAAAGGTAACAACATTATCTTCCATGTCGCTTTTCTTCTTGAAAACCCACTTGCACCCTATGGGTTTAATCCCTTCAGGTGGGTTAACCAAGTCCCATACTTGATTTTCGTACATGGAGTCCATTTCCGACTTCATGGCTTCAAGCCATTTGTCCCTTTCTGAATTTTTCAGAACATCTTCATAACTGATAGGTTCGTCATCGCTTATGAGTAACACGTCATTCGATTCGCTTATGAGAAATCTGTATCTCTTTGGAATATTGCGTGTCCTATCAGATCTACGAAGAGGTGGTGTTGTTTTAGGTTCAACTGATAGCTCATCATTATGAGTTATTGGTTGTGGGTCTAGACTAGGTGTCTCTGTAATGTCTATTGTAGTTTCTTGAACTTCATCAAGTTCAATGCCACTCCCACTGTTTTCTTGTAAAAGAAATTCTCTTTCCAGAAATACAGCATGCCTTGAAACAAACACCTTTTATTCCAAGGGATGATAGAATTGGTAACCCTTCGTTTCCTTAGGATATCCAATAAATAGACATCTATCAGACTTAGCATCCAATTTGTCTGATACAGTCTGCTTCACATAAGCAGGACAACCCCATATCTTAAGGTGAGTCAAGTGAGGTTTCTTACTATTCCATGTCTCATATGGAGTAGTAGAGACTACCTTGGTCGGGACTCTGTTTAGCAAGTAAACAGCTGTCTTAAGTGCATAGCCCCAAAAGGATTTTGGAAGAGTTGCATGATTCATCATCGACCTAACCATGTCCATCAAGGTTCGGTTGCGCCTCTCAGATACACCATTATGCTGTGGTGTATACGGCGGAGTCCATTGGGACAATATCCCATTGTCCCTAAGATAATCTTGAAACTCTTGACTTAAGTATTCACCACCCCGATCGGATCGAAGTATCTTAATACTTTTGCCAAGCTGTTTCTCTACTTCATTTCTGAACTCTTTGAATTTCTCAAAAGCTTCAGACTTGTGTTTCATCAAGAACACATACCCGAATCGTGAGTGATCATCGATAAAGGTAATGAAGTAGCTATAGCCTCCTTGTGCAAGAGTTGACATTGGTCCACATACATCAGTATGTATTAGACCAAGCAATTCTCCCACTGGATTACCTTTTCCAGAAAAGGGTAATTTGGCCATCTTGCCTTTTAAGCATGATTCGCATGTATCAAATGAACCGGGTTCAAATGATTCCAAAATTCTACATCGGTGTAATTTGGTCATGCGTTTCTTACTTACATGGCCAAGACGACAATGCCATGTGTAGGAGTCTATTCGATTATCTATTCGAGCATGTTTGTTGCTAACTTCGATATTGAAAACGTCACCGGATAAATCTAACGTGTAGATACCATTGCACAAAGTTCCATTCCCATAAAGAACGCCATTTAAAGTTATGTAACAACAATTGTTACTAAAAGTTAAATGATAACCCTTTTCATTCAAACATGAAATAGATATAATGTTCTTTATTAACGAAGGAACAAAATAACAATTATCCAATTCTAAGACACGTCCTGTAGGGAGCTTTAGCAAATATGTTCCGATGGCAACAGCAGCAATCCTTGCTCCATTTCCAACTCACAAATTTGCTTCTCTTTTGACGAGTCTTCTTCTATTCCTTAGCCCCTGTATGTCATTACATATATGTGAGCTACACCCAGTATCAAGTACCCAGGTATTTGAGGAAATAGAGTGGCATTCAATAACGAAGATACCTGAAGAGGAGGGGGCATCAGATGCCTTCTTCTTCAAGGACTCAAGATAAACTTTGTAGTTTCTTCGCCAGTGACCCTCCTTGCCACAGTGATGGCAAGTTCCTTTTGGTGTCTTTTCAGTCTTTTTGGCCTTTTTCTTCTTTCCTTTATTCTGTTCTTTGGCCTTCCTCTTAGAACCTTTCTTCGAGGAACCAACTAACAGTACCGTCTTTTAATCCTGCTTTACAGAAGGCTCTACAGTCTTCAGCAGGTTGAGCAACTCAGGAATGGTAGTCTCCAACTTGTTCATCCGATAGTTCATCACAAATTGTGAATAACTTTTGGGCAAACAATGCAGAATTAAGTCAATACTTAGTTCATGATCCATTGCAAAATCGAGTGTGCTCAGTCGCTCAATGTACCCCAACATCTTTAACACAAACTGTGAGGCAGAAGTGCCTTCCTGCATCCTAGAGGTGAAGAGGAGTCTGGAGACTTCGAACCTTTCGGATCTCGCCTTCTCTTCAAATAACTCATGAAGATGGAAGATGATGGTATAAGCATCCATATGCTCATGCTGCTTTTGCAGCTCAGGTACCATAGAGGCTAGCATGATGCAACTCGCAAGTTCAGAATCGGTCACATATTTCTGATAGGCCACTAACTGGTCTGGAGTTGCATTTTCTGGAGGACGGTTGGGAAGTTGATCTTCAATGACATAAGCAAGCTTCTCTGCCTTGAGGACTATCCTCAGGTTTCGAAGCCAGTCCATGAAGTTTGACCCAGTCAGTTTATTGGTGTCCAAAATGGAACGCAAATTCAGTGAAGACATGATCGAGTGATTAACCTAGAAATACAAATTGAGCTTATGTGAGAAGAATGATTAAAGAATGTATCAATATACATTAATAAAAAATCTTTTTATTTTTCAAATTGAATAACCCTTTTTATCAATTCGGGAGATCGTAGGAACATCTCCAAATAGGTTGATATCCAACCATAGATAAGAACAACCATGGCTGTGGCTATCAAGTTATTCTTAGCTATGAAGGTAGGTAATTATACCGATTACATATCACATATATGTAACTATCACTTTATGCTATCAACTAATTGAATGTTTGCATAAATCATTGGGTTGTTAACTCATTAACAAGTATGCAACATTATACATAGCACCCAACTGCACCTCTCTTTACATCGACCTTGGCTGTGGCACAACAAATCGATGCTCCAAGCTTAAGGCTGACCCATTAATCAAGAAATAGTTTTTAATATGGTTGGAGCTCATTCAACCGTTTAGTCAGGCTTGGATGTGTCCAACAACCAAAACTAAGGATTGACCTCTGACTCCTACTATATTATTCATAAACTAATTCCATGGTTTGAACATGTTGAGGTTCAAGCCGGGCATGGATGTGTCCATCAACCCAAACGAGAAACAAAACTCCGATTCTAACCATATTAATGGAAGGTGTTGGCCTTAATATTTTGTAAGGGGTTTTGGGTCTCATCCTTTCTTTTCTAAGCACATTCATGACATATAATTATGTCATGACTAACGATTTCCTTAATAAAGTATGTATGTGACTTAATTTATCAAGTCTCATTAATTGAATTAGGAACCGGATTTCCTAATTCTAATTTCATACTTTATTAAGGAATTGTTTTGGGAAACAATTTCCTAAATTGTCATAATCAATTTCGGAAATAATATGTTTAAGACTTTGATTTCTCTAAATCAAATCTTATTAAATTAAGAGACAATTCCCTTAATTCAACCACATATTATTTTCATGAAAATCTCATTTAAGAAAACTCTATAGGAAACCATTTTCCTAATTAATTTTGGAGACAACAATATGTAAGAGCATCACCTCTTAAAAATCATATCATATTTTATTCATGGATTTAATTAATTACAACAAATTGTTTTCTAAGGGTGGCTCCCCGAGGCTCAGATACCCAAAGAAAAGAAATTTGTCGTAAATCCAATTTGGCGCTCCCCGAGGTAACCAAATTAAACATGACAATTTTATTCAAAATTGGGAAATTAAATTACAACAACTAACTTTAAATTGGACGGCTCCCCGAGGCTCAATCCAAAATAAAGAATTTTGTTAATAATTTAAAACCAATTCGAATTTAATTGTCAATTAATGTCCATAAATTTGTCTAGACTTTCTTGAAAGAAAGTGCCCAAAATTGCGA
>JAGFNQ010007539.1:0-22105 GCA_024364735.1 Boesenbergia rotunda
GCTGATTTTAAAATGAGTAAAGTAGTAGAAAAACCAAAAGCAAAGTAAACCTATTCTACCAAGCATAATCCTAACTGCTTCTTAGTGAGCTGAACTCAGACTCAGTAGGGGTTTGGTGAATATGTCAGCTAAGTTAGATTTAGAGTCTACATGCTTAAGGACTATCTCACCCCTGGCTACATGATCTCTTACAAAATGGTGCTTAACTTCTATGTGTTTAGTTCTGGAATGTTGGATTGGGTTTTTAGTTAGATTAATTGAGCTTATATTGTCAATAAAACTGAGTTTGGGTGTAGTTGAGCTGGAAGTCCTTAAGAGTGTGCATCATCCCATAAAAGTTGTGCTACACACTCTCCTAAGGCAACATATCAGCTTCAGTTGTGGATAGAGCTACACAGTGTTGTTTTCTGTTGCACCAACATACTAGACTATTTCCTAAAGTTGGCAGCATCCCACTTGTGCTCTTTCTATCTAATTTACAACCTGGTAGTCAGAGTCCGAGTATCCTGACAATCAAAGGTTGAGGTCCTAGGATACCAAATCCCTACATTTAGGGTGCCCTTAATATCTTAGTATTCTTTTTAGGGCGGCTAAGTGCGTTTCCTTAGCACAGGTTTGGTATCTAGCACACATCCTACAGCAAAAAGGAATATCAGGTCTGCTGGCTGTAAGGTACAGTAGACTTCCTATCATACTTCTATAGAGTTTAAGGTCTACTGGTTTACCATCAGGGTCACTGTCTATCTTTATATTAGTGGCCATGGGGGTACTTATGCTTTTAGAGTTATCCATTTTAAATTTCTTTATTACTCTTAGCATATTTGGATTGATGGACATAATTTCCATCCCTAGTTTGTTTAATTTGTAATCCTAGGAAAAAGTTAAGCTCACCAACTAAGCTCATTTCAAATTCATTTTCCATTATTTTAACAAATTCTTTTAGAAAGTTTGAGTTGGTGGACCCAAAGATTATGTCATCTACGTAGATTTGGGCAATAAATATATCTTTTCCTAGGGTCTTAATAAATAAGGTTGAGTCAATTTGACCTTGTTTAAATTCTTTTGAAGTTAGGTAGGTTGACAGGCGTTCATACCAGGCCCTAGGTGCTTGTTTTAGTCCATAAAGTGCTTTAGTAAGTTTGTAAACATGGTAGGTCTTTCTAAGTCTTCAAACCCAGGGGTTATCCTACATAACTTCTTCTTTAATGAATCCATTTAAAAAGACTGACTTTACATCCATTTGGTATAGCTTAAATCCTTTATGAGATGCAAAGGCTAATAACATCCTAATGGACTCAAGTCTAGCTACTGGGGCATATGTTTCGTCGTAGTCTAACCCTTCTATTTGGCTGAATCCTTTCGCTACTAAGCGGGCTTTGTTTCTGACTATTTCTCCTTGATCATTTATCTTATTCCTAAAGACCCACTTAGTGTCAATGATGGATTTGCCTTCAGGTTTAGGTACTAGTTTCCAGACTTGATTTCTCTCAAATTGGGCTAATTCTTCTTACATAGTTATGATCCAATCAGGATCAGGTAGGGATTCATCTATAGTCTTAGGTTCTATTTTTGAGATCATTGCTATTTGACTAAGGTTTCTATAGGAGGATCTAGTCCTGACTCCTAGAGTTGGATCACCCACAATTTGATCGGTTGGGTGACTAAGTCTGGGTTTCTTGGATTTTCTAGACTTGGTTCAGCCTCAGGTCCGGCTGGTCGGTTTGGTTCACTATTTGATTTAACTCTTTGAGCTGGTTCAATTATTGGTTAAATATTTGGTTCATTTGATTCACTAGTTGGTTCAATGGTTAGTTCGTTTATAGGTTCAATTAAGGATTCACCAATTTTTTGATTATCTTCTTGATCAGTGTTTGATGAAGTTAGATTTGGATTTGAATTACTTTCTTCATCAAATATTAGGTTGGTTGTTTCTTCGATTTTCTTGGTTTGGTTGTTGTAAACCCTATAGGCTCTACTTGTTGTTGAGTATCCTAAGAAGATGCCTGGGGTTGACTTAGACTGGAATTTTCCTAAGTAGTCTTTGGTGTTTAGGATATGGACTTTGCATCCAAAGACCCTTAGGTAGTGTAGATTTGGGAGTCTATGGTAATATAGTTCATAGGGTGTTTTGTTGTGTCGCTTGTTAATCAGGACCCTATTTTGTATGTAGCAAGCCGTACTAATTGCTTCTGCCCAATATTGGTTTGCTAAGTTAAATTCATTGAGCATAGCCCTAGCGGCTTCCTGTAGTGTTCTATTTCTCCTTTCGACTATCCCATTTTGCTGGGGGGTTCTAGGACACGAAAATTCATGTATGTATCCATTTACCTTACAGAATTCCTCGAACCGTTGATTTTCAAATTCTCCCCCGTGGTCACTCCTAAGTCTTTTGATTTTAGTATCGTTTTGATTTTCAATTAACTTACAGAATTCATTAAGTAAGTTTAGGGTTTCATCTTTGGTCTTTAGAAACCTAACCCAGGTGAACCTAGAATAATCATCAACTATTACTAAGCAGTACCGGCTTCCGCTTAGTGACTTGGCTCCGTGTGAATCAAATAGGTCAAGGTGCAGGAGCTCAAGTGTGGTTTGAGTTAGATCAGATTGAATTAGTTTGTCATTAGATCTGGTTTATTTACCTTGATTGCAAGATTCACAGATTAGGTTTTCATGATTTTTAATCTTGGGAATACCTTTAATTAAGCCAAATTGGGTGATTTTTGAAATAGTTCTTAGGTTGGTGTGACCTAGTCTCCTATGCCAGAGGTTTGATTGTTCTAACTGGGTTAACATGCATTTAGGTACTAGGAGAAGGTTTATAGTGTAAACATTATTTTTTCTAGTGCCCTTAAGCATGATTTCTGAGTCTTGTATGTTTCTAATCAGGCATGTAGAATTGTTAAAGGTAACTATATAACCAGAATCACACAACTGACTTATGCTAAGCAAGTTAAAATTAAATTGTTCAACCAAGAGTACTTTCTTAATAATAAAGTTAGATTTGAGTTCAATATTACCTGACCCAATTACCTTGAGTGTAGCATTGTTGCCAAATGTCACAGAGCCTAGGTTCTTGAACTTGAGTTTGGTAAATTTCAATTTATCTCCAGTCATGTGTCTGGAGCAACCGCTATCCAACATCCATTGGTCCAAATCTTTATGTTCCTACACATAAAGAGTTTTGTTGATTTGGATCCAATTAGAATCAGGAATAGCCTAAATTAATTTTCACAGCCTAGTCTGTCTCACCCAAATCTAGGGTTTTCAATCACGTTAGCCTTATAGGTTTTGTGAGACAGGTTTTGATAAAAGAATTTTTGAAAAACATGATTTATTTTGAAAAACTTAATTAATTTTAGAAATAATTGAATTTATTTAAAAATTATTTGAATCTACACATAACTGAAAATTTGTGTTAGATTTAAATTTTACAAAGAATAATTTGAATTTGAATTTCAAAAATTGGCTTCCAGGTCTTGGCAAGGCACTAGGCCTTCTTTGGCCATAGCCTTATTAGATCATCAACCCTTTCCTTGACAAAGTCTTTTAATGAAATTTCATTTTCAAAATTAGTCTTTCAAAAATTCTGGTCTAACTAGTTTGAGGCTTGGATCGGTAGCTTCGGCTAGTTTCACCAGTCTAAAGAGACTAAGTATACTTGACCTTATTAGAATTAGTTTCCCTAACGTACAATCATCTCACCTCCTCCCAATACTATGTTGTCAAATTTCAGTTAGGTTGGTTTAGTCCTTAAACTAACCATTCCTAGATCTAAACATGGTAAATTGTAGAAATTAAATAAACAAGCAAACAAGCATATTGCAATCAAGAATTGAATTTTATCTAATAATAACTATGGTTTTTAACTTGGCTCCCCCTGGACTAAAGCCACGATAATGGTCTGGCAAGATGTGAATCTTGTCCTTGGGGATCCAATATTGATTTGATCCAGTTTGTTTGTTCAGGCATAGTTTGGGTACCCATGCCTGAACTTTAGGTCTGGACTGGTTCAGTACAGCAAAGTAGGATCTTTGTCAAGATTTGGTTCTGTAGCCTAGTTCGGATCGATTTAGAATCGATTTCTGTTTTCCAAGAATCATGTCAAGATTCATGGAACCAGAAGTAAATCGTTCTAACGCTGATCGAAGATCCTTAACCTGAGTTTTCAGGGAGGAGTTCTCTTTCTCAAGTTTTTCAACTTGAGTAGAGGTTCCTTCTTGAACCTTCTCAGTTAAGGGTTTAGGGTCAGTTCCCTCTTTCAGGAGTTTTACTTCCTGTCGGAGGGATTTGATTCGGAGTTTAGCTTTCGCCAAATCTCGAGAAAGGTAAGATATTAATTCATTTAATTGACTTCTAGTAAAACCACTTACCTTGATTTCGCCTTCATCTGAAAATGTCAGTCTGCCGTCGTCCTATTCTGACTCTGATTCGATCTCGACTTCTTCTGAGGCGATTAGTGCGAGTAGGTTCGATTGTGGGACCTCTTCTTCTTCGGAGGAGGAGGACTCGTCCCACGTTGCTTGAAGTGCTTTCTTTTTCCTTGTCTTCTTTGCTTCCTTCAAGTTAGGGCATTCGGTTTTGTAGTGGCCCTTCTTCTTGCATTCGTAGCAGGTCACGTTGGGCTTGCTCTTTTCATTTGCAGGTTCAGCTGGTTCATCCTTTCTTCGGCTGGCTTTCCTTTTGTTGGTTTGATTCTTTAACTCCTTGTAGTAGTTTCTTGTCAGTCGGACCAGCTTTGGTCGATCTCCTTCGTCTTCAGAGTCTGAGTCTGATTCAGACTCAGGTGTTGGTTGAGGTTTCTTCTTGGATTTCTTTTCAAATTTACCTGCAATAAAGGCAATGCCTTTCTCGGCCAAGGTGCAGTTAGTCTGCTCATGTAATTCTAATTCAGAGAATAATTCATCTAATTTAATTTTTAAAAGGTCCCTTGAAACCTTGTATGCATCTACCATAGATGCCCACAAGGTATTTCTCGGGAAAGCATTTAAAGCATACCTTATTAGGTCACGGTTTTCTACCTTGTGACCGATGGTGTGTAGTCCATTCATTAATTCTTGAATTCGGGCGTGAAGTTGAGCTGCTGTTTCGTTGTCGGTCATTTTGATCGTATACAACTTATTTAGGAGCAGATCTCGCTTGCTGATCCGAGTGTCTGATGTTCCTTCGTGCAGCTCGATCAGTTTCCCCCACAGCTCCTTGGCACTGTTGAAGGGACCCACTCGGTTCAGCTCTTCTTTTGTTAAGCTGCATTGGAGGGTCTGGGTCGCCTTTGCATCAGCTTCAATTTTCCATTTCAGAGCGGTGTCCCACTCCATGTAGGTTTGAGGTACTCCTTCAGCATTTTTCGGAATCTCCAATCCGGACTGAATGATTATCCACATGTCCACCTGAGTTTTCAGGTGGACCTCCATTCTGCTCTTCTAGTAGGAGAAGTCCTCCCCATTGAAGAGAGGTGGTCTTGCAGTGTTTGAAGCCTTCTTGGATGGCCATTTATCTGAAACTTAAGAAAAAGAGAGAGAAATATCCCAAGACTTGGTCTTGGATTAGTAGTGCGGAAAAAAATATTTGTCGATGGATGTTGCATCGACCTCGATTAAAAAGAAATTCAAAAAAAAATATTAAAAAGATTTTTAAAAAAATCTGAAAAATTCTCAAATTGGTGGTTGCACCAAATTTGAGCTTCCCCGCTCTGATACCACTTGTTGGATCGAGAGACACGATAGAGGGGGGGTGAATATCGTAAAACATTCGGATTTAGGATTTAGAGAAATTACGCAGCGAAAATTAAAACAAACACACGCAAACACCAAGTTTTTACTTGGTTCGGAGTCGCGGTCGGCTCCTACTCCAAGGCCCACGGTCTTTGACCGTTTACTGCGGGCAATTCTATATGTGTGCAAAACAGTTTACAAATATATGTTACAATTGCAGTATAGTAAACACAAAAAGAAAACGACTCTTCGTTATCGACGTCCGGTGTGGAATGTTTCTCGGAGCAGAGGGACGTCGTCGGCGCTTGTGTCTCGAGTCGAGAGGTTTCTGGAGCAGAGCGCGGGAGCAGAAGAGCGTGGATGCGTTGAACGAGTTTAGTTGCTGAAGCCTTAGGGTCGAGGGCCTTTTTATAGCCCCTGGGGGCGCCCGGAACATCGGGGGCGCCCCCCCCCCCCACGTGTCAGCTGATCCGAGTTGAACTCGGTCAGCTCTGATCCCTTCAATCTCGGGATCAGATCTTGACTGGGGCGCCCGGGATGCTGGGGGCGCCCGGATTGACCGGGTCAGGCTCTTATCCTATTGGCTTCTCGCGGGTTGCTTCGTTGGCTTGATCTGGGGGCGCCCGGGAGCATAGGGGGCGCCCGGGAGCACGGGGGAGCCTTGCCCATATGCTTCCAAAGCACTTCTTTTGCTTATGTGTTTTGTATTCACCTTGAGGGCGCCCGGGACACTCCGGGCGCCCTGGTCAGCTGCTGCCTCACTCCTTTGAGGCTCTCTGAGCTGCAGACACTCATTCCTTTGGTCTTGCATCCAGGGTTAGTACACAAACAACATAAAGCAATAATGTGTTAGTTTTATACAGCCTTAGCTGTCTTGGTTCTGACTTTGGGCCTCCAAAATGGAGCCCTAGGTCGAACCGACGCCTACTGTTCCCTCAACAGGGAACACGTCCTCACCTACTCCTCTCGGGAGAATGTACCTGATGCCAACCGGCTCCTCCGGTTGGACTTTTGCCCAGCAGTCCTTCGCCAGGTGCCTAGCTGTCCTTTGCCAGGTCTTCAGTACCAAGCTGCCCTTCGCTTGGTGCCTAGCTGTCCTTCGCTAGGTCTTTAGTACCAAGCTGCCCTTCGCCTGGTGCCTAGCAGTCCTTCGCTAGGGCTTTGTATCCTGGCACTCCTTTGCCTGGTGCCTAGTAGTCCTTCACTAGGGCTTTGCCTGCACACTTGGGTAACATGTTAGACACACATTATACCTTAACTTTTGAACCCTGTTGCCATTATCAAAACACAGGTTCGACTTGGGTGCTTTCTGCACCAACAGATTTAGGTACCCAAACCTTGGGACCTAAAACATCTACAATGCAAGATTTAGGCACCCATGCCTTAACCACTTTCTTTTGAACCCTAGGTGTCTTAAGTGGTCTAACATCAGTCCAAGACGTTAAAGAGACAAAAGATTGTTCTTTAGGTCGGTAACCAATATTGGCCCTATTGTAAATGACCCTTTGTGCATTTAGAATCATATCTAAAGTTTTTGAGCTAGTTGAGAATTTCTCAAGAATACTCTTGAGTCTCTCAACTTCACTATTCAAAGATTTATTTTCATCCTCTAACATTTGTACATGTAAATCATCAATATCCTCATCCTTAGAGGATTTCAAATGTTCAACCTCCACTTTTAATGCTTTAATCTTATCATTTGATTTCTTTAACAATTCGGTTAAACATACAATGGTTCTATAGCATTTATCGAGTTCGGGAGAAATTACCTCTTCATCATCCGAAGATGATGAAGCCGCGTTTGATGAGTCACTCGATTCATCACTGCTTTCTTGATCTTCAAGGGTCATGAGTGCTACATGGCGAGTACTCTTCTCCTCCTTCTCTTCTTCGGATGATTCATCCCATGTGGCCTTCAAGGCCTTGTTCTTCTTCTTGGATTTCTCCTTCTTCTTCTTGGATTTCTCCTCCTTCTTCTTTAGCTTTGGGCATTCATTCTTGAAGTGCCCTTTCTTGCTACACTCATAACAAGTAATGTTAGATTTATCAATCTTAACTTCACTATGGTTACCTTTACCCTTGAAGTGCCGACTCTTCCTCATCATTCTTCTAACGAAGTTGGCCATCTCGGAGGAAGAAGACCCGCTGTCATCCTCTTCATACTTGGACTCAGACTCGGATGAGGATGAAGATGAAAAGACTTCCTTCTCCTTCTTCTTCTTAGTCTTTTCTCCTGCCACAAGAGCAATTCCCTTCTCCTTGGGGTCTTTGTTAGCCATCTCATGTAGTTACATTTCACAAAATAAGTCATCTAATTTTACAATTGATAAATCCTTAGAAACCTTGTAGGCATCCACCATGGATGACCACAAGGCATTCCTTGGAAAAGCTTTTAACACATACATCACAAGGTCGCAGTTCTCGACCTTTTCATCAATAGAATGGAGACCGTTGAGGACTTCCTTGAACCGACTATGAAGTTCACTTACCGTTTCACTCTCCTTCATGGAGAGGTTTTGTAGTTGGTTGGGGAACAAGTCCCTCTTAGCGATTCTCGAGTCTCGGGTGCCCTCATGGAGTTCAATGAGTTTATCCCACAAATCCTTTACGCTTGTAAAGGGTCCAACCATAATTAGTTGGACTTTGTTCATTCCGCATTGCAAAGTCACTACCGCCTTCGCGTCGGCTTCTCCTTTTCGGGTTTGCTCGGCCGACCAATGGGAAGATTCTAAATCTTTTCCTTCACCATCCTTTGGAGGGGAAAACCCCTCCTTCACAGCAAACCATGTGTTGATATCCATCTTGAGGTAGTACTCTATCTTCGACCTCCAATATTGAAAATCTGATCCATCGAAGAAGGGAGGTCGGGTGGCGCTAAATCCTTCTCTCAAAGCCATTGTTGTTGACTCTCAGATGGTAAGCCGCTTGTACAGAGCCCCAAGCTCTGATATCACTTGTTGGTGCTTAGATGGCTAGACAGGGGGTGGTGAATGTAGCTAGACACTTGAAACTTAGCAGTTTTTAAATTTTCTCTGCACTTCAGAGGTTAGACAACGGAAGCAAAACAAATGCAGAAACTAAGTAACAAGCAAAAACTCTAACGCAATGATATACAAGGTTCGGGGATAACTTGCCCCTACTCCTTGGCGTGCCCGTGAGGTGGGCGATCCCTTGATCGACGGCAGATCAAGCCCCAAAAATCCGGATATCAAATCCTCCTTCTCAGTGGAGAAACCTCTCCACACAAATGGTCTCAAATGTATCAGTAATTAAGCACAGAGACAACAAGGAAGATCTTACAGATCACTAGCAAAGCACAAGGATGAGAAATGAGAGAGCAGATCACTGAGTACAGCACAGGGCCACCAACACAAGAGCTCCTAGCTCTTCGTTTGCTTGCTGATCCACTCGCGACCCCCTCCCCAGACTCAAGGTTACAGCTTCGCAAGAGATCGCTTCAAGTGATTCACAGTAATGCACACAGATGATTCACAGTAAGTCTCTCCCACTGATCGCCAGGTCATAGCCACGTCTCTGCAGCTCCCAGCTGCTCATCTGCCAACCTACCACTGAGCTCTCCTGGACTCCCTAAGCTTCCCTCAGTCTAGCCCAGTCAGCAGCTCCAGCAGCGCCAACATCCGTTGCAACTTGAGATGGAAACCTGCCCAATCTGACATAGCAAAAGCCTCTTGTTTGACTCTCCTTGTGTAAGCCTGATTCATCTGCACACTTAGCAGCTTATTAGAACAGCAAATCAACAGAAGATCAAAGCATTAGAATATATCAGTGGTGTATCAGTAGCAATCAGAACGTGATCAGAACTCTGACAGCGTTTTTGAATTAAAGATGCCATCTACTGTTCAGTCACCGGACCGTTCAGAGTGACTCCTGATCGGTCACCAGACCGATCAGGATGGGCTCAGAGCGATCAGGCTCCAAACTGATCGCTCCCCAACGTGCAATCAGAAATCGCAACTTCTCCATGATCGATCACCAGACCGATCCCAAGTCATGGATCAGTTACCAGACCGATCCACCCCTTCTCAGGGTGATTTCCCATCTTTGCAACCCAACCCTCCTGATCGGTCCCCAGACCAATCAGGGTGTGGCCTGATCAGACTGGTGACCGATCAGGCCACTCTCTGTCCGATCAGGCTCCAACCTGATCGGTTATAGTGAGAAGCTCGCGTCAATTGATCGTTCACTAGAACGATCTAAATAGTATCCCTGATCGATCACCAGACCGATCAGAAGCCGATCAGTAGGGTTCTCAACCTCACTGTATGGTCCCTGATCGGTCACCAGACCGATCAGGAGCCGATCAATAGGCTTCCGAACTCACTGTGTGCTCCCTGATCGATCACCAGACAGATCAGACACAGCTGGATCGGTCACCATACGGATCCATGAGGGAACTCCATGCCAACCTCCTTGATTGGTCACCAGACCGATCCAAGCAAGGACAAACCCACTCTAAGTCAAGAGAACTGGCTCCCAACCTCTTCTGACTCGTGCTTAGTCCCCCGGACCAAGACTCCATGCCCAGCTTCACTCACCGGGACTTCAGTCAACCTGGCTTCACTCACGAGGACCCGGCTTCACTCACTGGGATTTTCAATCACCTAACCCTCCGATTTAGGAATTTTCACACCTAGCCCTCCAAGCTAGGACTTTTCCATACCTAACCCTCCAAGTTAGAACTTTTCACACGTAGCCCTCCAAGCTAAGACTTTTCACACCTAGCCCTCCAAGCTAGGACTTTTTACACCTAGCCCTCCAAACTAGGACTTTTCACACAACCTAGCTCTCCAAGCCAAGACCTGGCCCTCCAAGCCAGGGTTTCATCCAACCTTGCTTCTCAAGCTAGGACCTAACCCTCTAAGTCAGGCTTTCATCCAACCTAGTCCCACTAGGTATGCCTAGTCCCCGACCAGGACTTAATCATAATCATCTCATCAACCTAAACTAAAATCGGTGTCAACACCAAAACAACAATCAGGGTCAGACTGCATCAACAGTTCCTCCAATAAGGCTACGACCAAAAGAGGTCTCTGTGCCTCGCCAAGACTTGGAAGCTGATTATCGAAACTCAAATTCAATTTATTATTTGATAAATTTGAATCTAACACAAGTTTTAATTAAATCATAGATTTAACATTAATTCAAGAGAAAAATAAGACATCTCATAAAACAGATAAGGAAACCTGTTTTGTCACTTAGAATCGGGTGAGATGTCTAGGACCTAATAATGTAATTCAACTTTGTTTCAAAAATTAATTCAATATTTTTTTTCAAAAAAAGGGGTAATTCAACATTGTTTCAAAAATTAATTCAACATTTTTTTAAAAATAATTCAACAATATTTTTTTCAAAAATTAATTCAATATTTTTTTTATCAAACTTAGCCTTGAATGAAATTGTACAAAGATCTAGGACTTCATTGGGTCAATTATTTATTGGTCAACCCTGGTCAATATGGGAGCCCGAGACCCTTACGGGCACCCCCATGCTTTTTCGACGTTCAAGGCAGTCAAACCTGCCAAAAGCCTGAAGTCACTGATCTCAGGCGCCCAAGAAGCTCTTGGGAGCCTCAAGTCTATCGCGGGCGCCCAAGAAACCCTCACGAGCGCCCATGATAGGCTATATAAACCCTTCACGCTCAGCCCTTTTCTCCCACACTTCAAACCACTTCTTCCTCACACTCTCCTCACTTCTAAGGTGCCCTAGAGCTCACACTCTCCCTCGACTACTCTACTATCACAATGCCGCCCCAGTATGGCTTAATTATGCATTTACAGTTGATTTTACAGTTTAATTTTATTAAATAAATGCATAATTTTTTAATTGTTTAGTAAATGTCGAGTTACACAAACCGACCCCGGGGCCGAGCCTAGCCTAGCCCAGACCCTAGGTTCCCCACCCGAGCCTTATTCAATAAATTCGCACATACCACCTATAAACCCATCAAGTCATACTATTTAAATAGAAGTTTTTTTATTCAGTCCTTCCCTTTAGCCATAGATGTCATTAACTTTTATCAGCTAGACCAACTGGTTTATTGTACTCATTCAGTCAACACAACCTTATGTGCTAAATTCTATAACAACTTGGTCAAACTTGATGACCTTTGTTACACTACCACTGTACAGATCATCCCACTTACTATCACACCCACTCTATTTAACCGGTTTCTTAGACTACGACCTTCTCAGTCTACTTTTTGCTATTATCCTCCTACAGACCTACCCTTCGATGCCCCCTATTCATATATCACCCTCGACACTCTCTATTCCAATTTTTCATAGATGCACGAGATCTGACGGTACAGAGATTTCAGTCCGTCGATCTACACATTCAGGATTATGCCCTCTATAGAGTCCTAGTTCGCTGTGTTCTTCTATTGGCCACTCGAGATGTTGCAGTTATGTGACCCTTCCACACTTTCCTTCTTTGCGCAATCATCCACCATCTGGACATAGACATAGGTCTCCACATTTTCTAGACGATCATTTATGTGTGTTAGTGATATGAGAGAAGTGTCCTAAGGCAATCGTCTTATGATTGTAAACATTTATTTTAATAAATGATAATTCACTATTTGAGTATACATGTTTGTGTATTTGATTGGGATCTTAAACTCATCTACTGAATGTCTGCAATATAATTCACAG
Source organism: Boesenbergia rotunda (assembly GCA_024364735.1). Lineage (NCBI taxonomy): Eukaryota > Viridiplantae > Streptophyta > Magnoliopsida > Zingiberales > Zingiberaceae > Boesenbergia > Boesenbergia rotunda. Next base: position 12,383 of record JAGFNQ010007539.1, read on the forward strand.
CATAAGAGAATTTGTGATGGGATCACAACTAGTGATTATCTCTACATGTGCAATTGTGAAGTATTGAAAGTATCCATAGTCGATGAATTGATAAAAACGGACACTATCAATTCTGTTGAGACTAGCATGGGTTATTCTCTAATCAGCTGATTCTCACTGGCTGGTGACATTGGGATGTCCGGAGATAAACATGGATGCTAGTTAAGGGAACTAGTTCATTGGAGTGACTAGCTGTAAAACTTCATATGGTTATCTATACAGATATGTCAATGAAGTTCTTACTGCAGCTTAAGTGCGATGTTCCTTTGACTTGCGGTGTTCAAGTCATCTTGGTCATGAAGACTTATACTTTAACATCTTAAGCAAGCATCTCCAAGGAGGTGTGGACCCAGGATGATTGGGTATAAGCCGAAGTGCCCGAAGATGTTTGAACAGCCTACAAAGGATTCACCACTCCTTGCGAGGAGATGTATAGCCAGGCCTATCGTCGGATTGTTACTCAAAGCCTCTGGCCAGAGCATATCATGTTTAGAGTGTGAGTCTCTTAAATACATGAGAGTAATTAGAAATCCAAAGGACGAGAAAGACACTACTTGGGCTAGGTGTGACGTAGTCAGTCTAGTGGGGACTGACACAAACAGACCATGTCCTGAACCAACTGGGTATAAGATGGTGAAGGGAATGAGGCACGATTCATTAGAGCTGCTGAAGGGTTTCGGAATTACTTCTGAGGTCAAACCGTTGATCTTTCGATTAATTGGGGGTCATGATGTACTACTAGGTGCCACTCATGACTGTTCTATAATTGGTTAATTATAGACGGCCAACATAAATCGAAAGCCTATTTAGTCACACGCACTACGAGTAATCCGAGGGATTTAAAACGAGTTGAAAATTAGATTTTCCAATCAAGAGAAATAAGTCGAATCTGAGTTAATCAGAGGCGCAACGGAAACTTAAAATGGCTAAGTCTTTTGAAGGCTTATTGGGCGAATTAAATGAGTTTAATTCGCGATCGGTTCGGCTCGGTTTGGCCGGCCAATGAGGGTGTTAACCCCCTTTGGTTTGGCCGGCCATTAAAAGGGAATAAAACCAATTTATTTGGTTTAATTAATAAAAAAAATCTAGCGCGATTTGTTTTATAAATTATGGATAAATAAATTTGTGTAAAGAAATTTATATATAAATAAATTTATAGAAATTTATTCTTTTATGGAAATTAAAATGATCCATGAAATGGTTTATTTCAATTTTATAAAATCAATTATGAATTAATTTTTCCATAATAAGAAAGTTTATAAATTTCTTATAAAATTTATTCCATAATAAAAGGAGAAGAAGTATTTGTTTTATTATAAAGTTAGTTATAATAAAACTTGGTTTAAACGGAATAATTCATAAGAGAATTTATAGGATAAATTTGTTATGAAAATTCCGTTAAGAGGGAGACTTGGCAAGGGAGATGCTACTATATAAAGGAACCAAAGGCAAGCCCTTAATTCCAATTGAGTAATCAAGAGATTAGTAGATTCCTCTCTCTCTCTCTTATTCTCTTCTCCCTCTCTTCCCCTTAGGGCCGGCGCCCTCCTTGAGAGCTAGGGCTGGCGCCTTCCTTGAGAGCTAGGGCCGGCGCACCTCACACTTGCCGTGAGCCATCAACACGAAGGAGAAGCCAACCAAGAAGAAGAAGAAGCGGATCACATCTCCTTCCGTCCCGGAATTTAGATTCCGATTCTTGGTGGTTAGTTTCCTATTTTCTCTCTTGATCTTCTAGTTGTGCCTTTAGAGAATCTAGTAGTTCTCGTCGGCACAAAACTCGTGACTTTGCGAAGTCATCCCGAAGAGAACTCGGCGTGGACGCGAATAGAGGCGAAGCTTCTAAGGGACGCTACGGTTGGATCTCATCCCTTTTCTTCGAGTTACGCGAGGTACAAAGTAAATTAGTTTACTATTCCGCAAAGTTTTATTTTATGATCATGTCCACACACCATAAGGTTGCATGCTAGATACGTGGTTAGAATAATTTGAGAAATTATTTTATGCTAATTCTTCCGCTGCACGTAAAAATTTAAAATTTTACGAACCCGTATCCTTGTCAACATGCACCCGGTCCCAACAATGGTATCAGAGCCGGTTAGTGTTCGACATAATCATATAATTGTTTTGCGGAAAACTTTGTCATGATCTCAATTTTGGAAAAAATTTTCAATTATGGAAACTTTCAAATTATAATAAATTTTAGATTTAAGAATTTCTAAGTTTGGAAATCCTCATGAAATTTCGCAAACTTTTGAAATTTTCTAGTTTCTGAAATTTTATAATAATTGTGAAAACTTCCCATCTTTGGAAACTTTCCAATTTTAGAAATTTTTCTATTTTAGAAATTTTCTAATTTTGGAAATATGTATGTTTTTTTTGTACCGGAAACTTACAATTATTCTGAAAACCTATTATGAAATCTCGCAATTTTGGGCACTTTCATTCAAGAAAATCTAGACAAATTTATGGACAATTAATTGACAATTAAATTTGAATTGGGATTTAAATTGACAACAAAATTCTTTATTTTGGATTGAGCCTCGGGGAGCCGTCCAATTTAAAGTTAGTTGTTGTAATTTAATTTCCCAATTTTAAATGAAATTGTCATGTTTAATTTGGTTGCGCTTCCGAAGCGGACCAAATTGGATTTACGACAAATTACTTTTCTTTCGGTATCTGAGCCTCGGGGAGCCACCCTTAGAAAATAATTTGTTGTAATTAATTAAATCCATGAATAAAATATGATTTAAGAGGTGATGCTCTTACATATTGTTGTCTCCAAAATTAATTAGGAAAATAGTTTCCTATAGAGTTTTCTTAAATCATATTAAAACTATTTCTTGATTAATGGGTCAGCCTTAAGCTTGGAACATCGATTTGTTGTGTCACAGCCAAGGTCGATGTAAAGAGAGATGCAATTGGGTGCTATGTATAATGTTGCATACTTGTTAATGAGTTAACAACCCAATGATTTATGCAAACATTCAATTAGTTGATAGCATAAAGTGATAGTTACATATATGTGATGTGTAATCGGTATAATTACCTACCTTCATAGCTAAGAATGACTTGATGGCCACAGCCATGGTGGTTCTTATCTATGGTTGGATATCAACCTATTTGGAGATGTTCTTACGATCTCCCGAATTCATAAAAAGGGTTATTCAATTTGAAAAATAAATAGGATTTTATTTATGTATGTTGATACATTCTTTAATCATTCTTCTCACATAAGCTCAATTTGTATTTCTAGGTTAATCACTCGATCATGTCTTCTCTGAATTTGCGTTCCATCATGGACACCAATAAACTGACCGGGCCTAACTTCATGGACTGGCTTCGAAACCTGAGGATTGTCCTCAAGGCAGAGAAGCTTGCTTATGTCCTTGAAGATCAACTTCCTAACCATCCTCCAGAGGGTGCAACTCCAGACCAGTTAATGGCCTATCAGAAACATGTGACCGATTCTGAACTTGCGAGTTGCATCATGCTAGCCTCTATGATACCTGAGCTGCAAAAGCAGCATGAGCATATGGATGCTTATACCATCATCTTCCATCTTCATGAGTTGTTTGAAGAGCAGGCGAGATCCGAAAGGTTCGAAGTCTCCAGACTCCTCTTCACCACTAAGATGCAGGAAGGCACTTCTGCCTCGCAGTTTGTGTTAAAGATGTTGGGGTACATTGAGCGACTGAACACACTCGGTTTTGCAATGGATCATGAACTAAGTATTGACTTAATTCTGAGTTGTTTGCCCAAAAGTTATTCACAATTTGTGATAAACTATCGGATTAACAAACTAGAGACTACCATTCCAGAGTTGCTCAACTTGCTGAAGACTGTAGAGCCATCTGTAAAGCCGGATCAAAAGGCGGTACTGTTAGTTGGTTCCTCGAAGAAAGGTTCTAAGAGGAAGGCCAAAGAACAGAATAAAGGAAAGAAGAAAAAGGCCAAAAAGACTGAAAAGAAACCAAAAGGAACTTGCCATCATTGTGGCAAGGAGGGTCACTGGCGAAGAAACTGCAAGGTTTATCTTGAGTCCTTGAAGAATAAGGCATCCGATGCCCCATCCTCTTCAGGTATCTTCGTTATTGAATGTCACTCTATTTCCTCAAATACCTGGGTACTTGATACTGGGTGTAGCTCACATATATGTAATGACATACAGGGGCTAAGGAATAGAAGAAGACTCGTCAAGGGAGAAGCGGATTTGCGAGTTGGAAATGGAGCAAAGATTGCTGCTGTTGCCATCGGAACATATTTGCTAAAGCTCCCGACTGGACGTGTCTTAGAATTGGATAATTGTTATTTTGTTCCTTCGTTAATAAAGAACATTGTATCTATTTCATGTTTGAATGAAAAGGGTTATCATTTAACTTTTAGTAACAATTGTTGTTACATAACTTTAAATGGCGTTCTTTATGGGAATGGAATTTTGTGCAATGGCATCTACACGTTAGATTTATCCAGTGACGTTTTCAATATCGAAGTTAGCAACAAACGTGCTCGAATAGATAATCGAATAGACTCCTACACTTGGCATTGTCGTCTTGGCCATGTAAGTAAGAAACGCATGACCGAATTACACCGATGTGGAATTTTGGAATCATTTGAACCCGGTTCATTTGATACATGCGAATCATGCTTAAAAGGCAAGATGACCAAATTACCCTTTTCCGGAAAAGGTAATCCGTGGGAGAATTGCTTGGTCTAATACATACTGATGTATGTGGACCAATGTCAACTCTAGCACAAGGAGGCTATAGCTACTTCATCACCTTTATCGATGATCACTCACGATTCGGGTACGTGTTCTTGATGAAACACAAATCTGAAGCCTTTGAGAAATTCAAAGAGTTCAGAAATGAAGTAGAGAAACAGCTTGGCAAAAGTATTAAGATACTTCGATCCGATCGGGGTGGTGAATACTTGAGTCAAGAGTTTCAAGATTATCTTAGGGACAATGGGATATTGTCCCAATGGACTCCGCCATATACACCACAGCATAATGGTGTATCTGAGAGGCGCAACCGAACCTTGATGGACATGGTTAGGTCGATGATGAATCATGCAACTCTTCCAAAATCCTTTTGGGGCTATGCACTTAAGACAGCTGTTTACTTGCTAAACAGAGTCCCGACCAAGGTAGTCTCTACTACTCCATATGAGACATGGAACAGTAAGAAACCCCACTTAACTCACCTTAAGATATGGGGTTGTCCTGCTTATGTGAAGCGGATTGTATCAGACAAATTGGATGCTAAGTCTGATAATGTCTATTTATTGGATACCCTAAGGAAACGAAGGGTTACCAATTCTATCATCCCTTGGAACAAAAGGTGTTTGTTTCAAGGCATGCTGTATTTCTGGAAAAAGAATTTCTTTTACAAGAAAACAGTGGGAGTGGCATTGAACTTGATGAAGTTCAAGAAACTCCAATAGACATTACAGAGACACCTAGTCTAGACCCACAACCAATACCTCATAATGATGAGCTATCAGTTGAACCTAAAACAACACCACCTCTTCGTAGGTCTGATAGGACACGCAATATTCCAGAGAGATACGGATTTCTCGTAAGTGAATCGAACGACGTGTTACTCATAAGCGATGACGAACCTATCAGTTATGAAGATGTTCTGAAAAGTTCAGAAAGGGACAAATGGCTTGAGGCCATGAAGTCGGAAATGGATTCCATGTACGAAAACCAAGTATGGGACTTGGTTAACCCACCTGAAGGGATTAAGCCCATAGGGTGCAAGTGGGTTTTCAAGAAGAAAACCGACATGGAAGGTAATGTAGTTACCTTTAAGGCTAGATTAGTGGCAAAGGGATATCGTCAGAAACAAGGAATTGATTATGACGAAACCTATTCGCCAGTAGCTATGCTTAAATCCATTCGGATGCTCCTAGCCATAGCAGCTCATTATGATTATGAGATATGACAAATGGATGTGAAAACAGCTTTCCTTAATGGAAACCTGCTTGAGGATGTATACATGATACAACCTGAAGGTTTCACATCGGTTGATAAAACCAAAGTATGCAAGCTTCGACGATCCATATATGGACTGAAGCAAGCATCCAGGAGCTGGAACATCCGTTTTGATGAGACAATCAAAAAGTTTGATTTCTCACAAAATCCTGACGAACCTTGTGTGTACAAGAAGGTTAGTGGGAGTGCAGTCGTATTTCTAGTATTATATGTCGAAGACATATTACTTATAGGAAACGATATATCAGTCTTATAGACAGTAAAAGTTTGGTTGTCCAAAACTTTCTCCATGAAAGACCTGGGAGAAGCAACCTATATCCTTGGGATTAGAATCTATAGAGATAGATCAAAACGGTTGCTTGGTCTTTCGCAGTCTACATATATAGACCGAGTGCTAAAAAGGTTTAGCATGTCGGAATCCAAGAAAGGTTACCTTCCCATCAGGCATGGGATCAACCTTTCAAAGTCTATGTGTCCGCGCACAGAAGACGAGAGGATTTGCATGAATAAGATTCCTTATGCATCCGCGATAGGATCTATCATGTATGCTATGTTATGTACTAGGCCCGATGTATCGTATGCTCTGAGCGTCACAAGCAGATACCAGTCGGATCCAGGAATGGATCATTGGGCGGCTGTTAAAACAATCCTTAAGTACTTAAGAAGAACTAAGGATGTGTTCCTAATATATGGAGAAGGAGATATGGTAATACGTGGGTATACAGATGCCAGTTTCCAGACAGATAAGGATGACTCCAAATCTCAGTCTGGATACGTATTTACTTTGAATGGAGGCGCAATAAGTTGGAAAAGTTCCAAACAAGACACCGTAGCGGATTCTACCACGGAAGCGGAATATATCGCAGCTTCAGAAGCAGCAAAGGAAGCAGTCTGGATCAAGAAGTTCGTCTCTGAACTTGGCGTGGTTCCAACCATTGATGAAGCAGTGCCGGTTTACTGCGACAACAATGGAGCTATTGCACAAGCAAAGGAACCAAGGTCTCATCAGCGATCCAAACACGTGCTTCGCCGCTATCATCTGATCAGAGAGATTATAAGTAGGAATGATATACAAATTGAGAAAATTCCCACTGAAAGGAATTTAGCGGATCCTTTAACTAAGGCCTTACCTCAAAACAAGTTTGAGGGTCATGTTAGAGCCTGTGGTATTGGATACCGTAGCGATTGGCATTAGGCCAAGTGGGAGTTTGTTAGTGATATGAGAGAAGTGTCCTAAGGCAATCGCCTTATGATTGTAAACATTTATTTTAATAAATGATAATTCACTATTTGAGTATACATGTTTGTGTATTTGATTGGGATCTTAAACTCATCTACTGAATGTCCGCAATATAATTCACAGCATAAGAGAATTTGTGATGGGATCACAACTAGTGATTATCTCTACATGTGCAATTGTGAAGTATTGAAAGTATCCCTAGTCGATGAATTGATAAAAACGGACACTATCAATTCTGTTGAGACTAGCATGGGTTATTCTCTAATCAGCTGATTCTCACTGGCTGGTGACATTGGGATGTCCGGAGATAAACATGGATGCTAGTTAAGGGAACTAGTTCATTGGAGTGACTAGCTGTAAAACTTCATATGGTTATCTATACAGATATGTCAATGAAGTTCTTACTGCAGCTTAAGTGCGATGTTCCTTTGACTTGCGGTGTTCAAGTCATCTTGGTCATGAAGACTTATACTTTAACATCTTAAGCAAGCATCTCCAAGGAGGTGTGGACCCAGGATGATTGGGTATAAGCCGAAGTGCCCGAAGATGTTTGAACAGCCTACAAAGGATTCACCACTCCTTGCGAGGAGATGTATACCCAGGCCTATCGTCGGATTGTTACTCAAAGCCTCTGGCCAGAGCATATCATGTTTAGAGTGTGAGTCTCTTAAATACATGAGAGTAATTAGAAATCCAAAGGACGAGAAAGACACTATTTGGGCTAGGTGTGACGTAGTCAGTCTAGTGGGGACTGACACAAACAGACCATGTCCTAAACCAAGTGGGTATAAGATGGTGAAGGGAATGGGGCACGATTCATTAGAGCTGTTGAAGGGTTTCGGAATTACTTCTGAGGTCAAACCGTTAATCTTTCGATTAATTGGGGGTCATGATGTACTATTAGGTGCCACTCATGACCGTTCTATAATTGGTTAATTATAGACGGCCAACATAAATCGAAAGCCTATTTAGTCACACGCACTACGAGTAATCCGAGGGATTTAAAACGAGTTGAAAATTGGATTTTCCAATAAAGAGAAATAAGTTGAATCTGAGTTAATCAGAGGCGCAACGGAAACTTAAAATGGCTAAGTCTTTTGAAGACTTATTGGGCGAATTAAATGAGTTTAATTCGCGATCGGTTCGGCTCGTTTGGCCGGCCAAAGAGGGTGTTAACCCCCTTTGGTTTGGCCGGCCATTAAAAGGGATAAAACCAATTTATTTGGTTTAATTAATAAAAAAATCTAGCCGATTTGTTTTATAAATTATGGATAAATAAATTTGTGTAAAGAAATTTATATAAATAAATTTATAGAAATTTATTCTTTTATGGAAATTAAAATGATCCATGAAATGGTTTATTTTAATTTTATAAAATCAATTATGAATTGATTTTTCCATAATAAGAAAGTTTATAAATTTCTTATAAAATTTATTCCATAATAAAAGGAGAAGAAGTATTTGTTTTATTATAAAGTAGTTATAATAAAACTTGGTTTAAACGGAATAATTCATAAGAGAATTTATAGGATAAATTTGTTATGAAAATTCCGTTAAGAGGGAGACTTGGCAAGGGAGATGCTACTATATAAAGGAACCAAAGGCAAGCCCTTAATTCCAATTGAGTAATCAAGAGATTAGTAGCTTCCTCTCTCTCTCTCTTATTCTCTTCTCCCTCTCTTCCCCTTAGGGCCGGCGCCCTCCTTGAGAGCTAGGGCCGGCGCCCTCCTTGAGAGCTAGGGCCGGCGCACCTCACACTTGCCGTGAGCCATCAACACGAAGGAGAAGCCAACCAAGAAGAAGAAGAAGCGGATCACATCTCCTTCCTTCCCGGAATTTAGATTCCGATTCTTGGTGGTTAGTTTCCTATTTTCTCTCTTGATCTTCTAGTTGTGCCTTTAGAGAATCTAGTAGTTCTCGTCGGCACAAAACTCGTGACTTTGCGAAGTCATCCCGAAGAGAACTCGGCGTGGACGCGAATAGAGGCGAAGCTTCCAAGGGACGCTACGGTTGGATCTCGTCCCTTTTCTTCGAGTTACGCGAGGTACAAAGTAAATTAGTTTACTTTCCGCAAAGTTTTATTTTATGATCATGTCCACACACCATAAGGTTGCATGCTAGATACGTGGTTAGAATAATTTGAGAAATTATTTTATGCTAATTCTTCCGCTGCACGTAAAAATTTAAAATTTTACGAACCCGTATCCTTGTCAACATGCACCCGGTCCCAACAATGCGTCTAGCATATCCACCCATTCCCGAGTACGTACGCCCTACTGTCACGTTATCACTTCTCTCCTTCATCACTATGGTCGCGACATCATTGTTGGGGAGGTCATTACTATGACCGAGTTCGATGAGATAGGGGCTAGGAACTTTTCTTTAGCATCCATAGATATCTCAGCCACCGAGGTTTTGTCGTAGAGACAACGAGGGGCTCGACACCAGG
>JAGFNQ010007540.1:0-69888 GCA_024364735.1 Boesenbergia rotunda
TTATTGCAGATAAAGGTAAAGGCAAGCAATTCTGAAGGAAGACGACGAGGCGGTGCTGAGTAGAGTGTGTGTGGTGGCTGATTATGGAGAGATCTTTGGTGCAAGACAATTTAGCTATTAATTCACAATATTATAGATCATTTGAATTTCAAGTTCTTGCTTTATAAAGTTTAGCGAACATTTGAGTTTTGGACAGTTTTACATGCTCAATTTCTTAGAGTAAAGATTTCATGTCATTTCATTTAGCTTATATATTCTTATGCTTGCATTAGATGAGTGGAAATGTGAGTAGATGGAGATATTGATACTTTGTTAGGAAAATAGACACATGTGCCAAGATAGTATCAAATTCCCTTTGAATTAAGTTTTATTGCTTATAAATGTTTAGAAAAGTTGCATTCACATTTCATAATGTTTTAGCAAGGTCATAGAACATGTATTTGGTGTTATGAATGTATAGAAGTCAAGATTGGTACAAACTTTAGTGTTAAAGTTCATATATCTTGAATAGTTTATTTTCTTCCGCAAAAGTCCAAATTTCAAGTTTATGGATTCGTTTTGATTGGCTAAACTCATTAGAAAACTGTCATAGAGTGTAGGAATGGTGTCATGATTCCATATGGCTCGAAATTATAGGTTTGGAGGAGCTGTGAAGTAACTGGCCGAAACCTGAGTTTCGAATTACAGGCCTATCAGTCGACTGATACAGTATCAGTCGACTGATACCTGCAGTTTGAGTTGGGCGAGGCAAGCTTCAAGTGTACCAATTGCGAGCTTTTGAGATAGTAAGTGTGATATGTTAATATGCATGATTGCTTAAGTTAGAATATGATTGTTAGATGAATTTAAAAGTTAAAAAAAAAAGATTTCCGCATTTCTATTAGTTATGCATTAGAGTCGAGAAGTAGAGAAAAGTAACGATCCGTCTAAGGTAGGAGAAGGCGGGTCGCTACAGGTGGTATCAGAGCAGTTCCCATTCTCCAGCATCACACACACATCAGCATCAACCTTGCCGTCTTCAAGTAAGAAAGCTTTAAGTTTCAGTTCCTTTTTATTTGCTCCTTTATTTAATTGCAGTACAGAGAAATGCTTAAGTACTACTCACATGTGCATAGAACAAGGAAGCATGTTTAATCCCTTAGTCTCACGGAATCATGTTTAATCCCTAGAATGGATATTAGAGAAATGCTTAAGTACTTACTTGATTTGCCCAAAAGTAAGCTTTGGGATTATGGCACGCAAGGTGCTTGATAAAAGTTTTGAGTAAGACCAAGGTCTTACTAAGCCCTAGAACGAGTTCTAGGACTAAGAAATGAGATGAGAATCAAGACCAAGGTCTTGTTATATCCTAAAGCAAGTTTGGGAATATTACCATTAAGTGTTAAGTTATATATTTGAGGACGTCCTAGAAAGGCCCAAAACGAGGAGCAAGCTCCTAGAGGGCAAGAGGCATCAGAGTCAGTACCCCCACCAAATCTCTTAGACGTGGTGGCTCAGTTACAGAGACAGTTAGCAGAACAACAACAAGTTATTGCCACTAGGATGGCTAACCAGCAGGTCGTTATCATTACCTTGCCGGTGGCGAATGTAGTGGCACCAGTTGTAATCGAAGACCCATCGATTACATCCGTAGTTCGGCAAGGGGAGTAAGGCAAGAAGCGTACCTCATTCAGTAGGAGAAACTGAAGCCAGGGAACTTCCCAGGCACAAGCAAACCATGGGATGCTTAAGCATGGTTCAAAACGTTGGAAAGAATAGTAGGGCTACTGGACTGGCATGAGGTAGAGAAGATAAAGTGCGCATCTTTCTGCCTTACGGGAGATGCTAGAATATAGTGGAAGAGAGTCAAGGCCAAGAGAAATGTCAGCCAGATGACATGGGCCGACTTCAAGACTGAGTTCTTCGAAGAATACTCTCACATGCAAGTAACCAACAAGCATTATGATGAATTCACGAAATTCAGACAAGGAGAACTATCCGTGGATGAAGCAGTGAAGATGTTTAAGCGGTTAGCTCATCTGTGCCCAGAGCTAGTTAGCACAGAAAAAGAGATAGTTAGGCTAATGCTCAAGATGTTAAGGCCTGAGATAGCGTTGAAGGGGGGCTAGCGGTGTTAAGAGGCTGCAAACCTCCGAGGAACTAATAAGTAGTGCTTTGATCACTGAGCACTACTTAAACAGTATAAAGGCCACCAGAAAGGTTGAACGATGAAGTTCTTAACAACCTTACCGTCAGGGGAAGTAATGGCCTCTACTGAGAGGCTAAGGGCAGTATCAATCTAGATTTCCAACCAAGAGCTCTACAGTGACTTGTTAGTCCTTGAGATGAAGGATTACGATGTCATTTTAGGAATGGACTTCTTGAGCAAGTATAATGCTTCTATAGACTGCCGCAAGAAAAAAGGTCAAGTTCACACCAGAAGCAGAACCTTCATTTGAGTTTATTGGAGACCCAAGGAGAAAGATAAATAGGTTCCTACCTACCTTACAAGCTCAGAGAATGTTAGAGAAGGGGTGCTCTGGTTTTCTAGCTCATATAGTAGATGCAAGTTAAAGAGAAGGATTGGAGAGAGAAGAAGTGAGGGTAGTCTGTGACTATCCTGAGGTGTTTCCTGAAGAGTTACCAGGACTCCCTCCCAATCGGGAAATTGAGTTTGAAATTGAGTTGGCCCAGGAACCCACCCAATTTCGAAGGCACCTTATCGCATGGCACCAGCAGAACTGAAAGAATTACAAGAACAATTGCAAGAGCTGCTTGACGAGGGTTTCATCCGCCCTAGTCATTTACCGTGGGGAGCTCCTGTACTGTTTGTCAAGAAGAAAGATGGATCTATGCGAAAGTGCATAGATTATCGAGCTTTGAATAAGGTAACCATCAAGAACAGATATCCTTTGCCAAGGATAGATGATTTATTTGATCAGCTGAAGGGAGCTACAGTGTTCTCCAAGATAGATCTGCGATCGGGTTACCATCAGCTCAGAGTGAAGGAGAGTGATGTGCCAAGGACTGCTTTCAGTACAAGATACGGCCACTACGAATTTGTAGTAATGCCTTTTGGAGTAACCAATGCTCCAGCAGTCTTCATGGAGCTGATGAACCACATCTTCAGGGAGTATCTCGATAAATTCGTCATTGTATTTATTGATGATATTCTCATATACTCACAGACTCCAGAGGACCATGCTACACACTTGAGGATAGTGCTGCAGATCCTTCAGCAAGAGAAGCTCTATGCAAAATTCTCAAAGTGTGAGTTTTGGCTAGATCAGGTGGCCTTCCTAGGTCACATTGTATCCAAAGAAGGCATTCAAGTTGATCCAGCCAAGATAGAAGCAGTCAGCAACTGGTGTAGACCCAAGAACGCCAGTGAAATCAGAAGCTTCTTAGGCCTGGCAGGATATTACAGAAAATTTGTGGAGGACTTTTCCAGGATAGCCTCTCCACTCACAGCCTTGACCAGAAAGAACAAGAAGTTTGAATGGTCAGATAAATGCGAGCACAGTTTTCTAGAGCTGAAGAAGAGACTGACCAGTGCTCCCATCCTAACTGTTCCAGAGAGTGACAAGGCCTTTGACATCTACAGTGATGCATCCAAGATGGGCCTTGGAGCTGTCCTCATGCAAGATGGTAAAGTAATAGCATATGCCTCCAGACAGCTCAAGGACTACGAGAAGAATTACCCTACGCATGACCTTGAGCTAGCAGCTGTGGTCTTTGCACTGAAGCTCTGGAGACACTACCTGTATGGAGTGCAGTGCAGAATCTTCACAGACCATCAGAGTTTGAAGTACTTCTTCACTCAGAAGGATCTGAATATGAGGCAGCGCAGGTGGTTAGAGTTGGTCAAAGATTATGACTGTGAAATCCTCTACCACCCAGGTAAAGCTAATAGAGTGGTAGATGCACTGAGCAGAAAATCCTGTGCCACACTGATGTCCCTATCATCACTGTCTCTACCACTTCAGAAAGAAATAAAGGATTTTGGAGTCGAGGTAATAATTGGGCAACTTTCTGCATTGACTCTAGAGTCAACCCTGCTTGTGGATATACAAAGAAAGCAAAGTCAAGACCCAGAGATCCAGAAGATCAAGCAGGAGATCCAAGAGGCAGAAAATTCAGAGTTTCGAGTATCAGATAGTGGCATCCTCTATCTTGGAGACCGCCTTTGCGTCCCCAATGATGAGGAACTAAGAAAGAATATTTTAGAAGGGGCCCACAGTACCTCGTACTCTATGCATCCTGGTTCTACCAAGATGTACCAAGATTTAAAGAAGAGGTTCTGGTGGTCTGGACTCAAGCGAGACGTGGCCAGATATATCAGTACCTGCTTGACCTGCCAGAGGGTCAAAGCAGAACACCAGAGACCAGGAGGAGTTCTACAGCCACTTCCCATTCCAGAGTGGAAGTGGGAAGAAATATCCATGGACTTTATCACAGGTCTTCCAAGAACCACCCACGGACACGATGCAATTTGGGTGATAGTGGACAGATTGACCAAGTCTGCCCACTTTCTAGCCATCAAGGTGTCGCACTCAGTAGAGCATTTAGCACAGCTGTACGTGAAAGAAATAATCAGACTTCACGGAGTTCCGAAGTCGATCGTTTCTGACAGAGATGGGCGGTTCATCTCCCATTTTTGGAGGTGTGTTCAGGACGCCCTAGGCACCAGACTTCAGTTCAGCACAGCTTTCCATCCCCAGACAGATGGACAAACAGAGAGAGTAAATCAGATTTTAGAAGACATGCTCAGGGCTTGTGCATTGGACTTTAAAGGCAGTTGGTGCAAATTTCTGTGCTTAGCTGAGTTTGCCTACAACAATAGCTATCAGGCCACCATCAGGATGGCACCTTATGAGGCATTATATGGCAGGAAATGTAGATCACCCATATGTTGGCAAGAAGCTGGTGAGAAGAAAGAGATGGAGTCAGGACTAGGCAGCCAGACTGAGCTTTTAGATGAGACCACTCAGGCTATCCAGACGATCCGCTAGAGGATTGAGACTGCCCAGAGTAGACAGAAAAGTTATGCAGACACACGCCGTAGACCACTTGAATTCCAAGTTGGAGATTCAGTATTTCTCAAGGTCGCTCCTATGAAGGGAGTGGTGAGATTTGGCAAGAAGGGCAAGCTAAGTCCTCACTACATAGGACCCTACAAGATCATAAAGAGGGTTGGTAAGGTAGCATATGAGCTGGACCTACCAGAGGATATGTCAGCTATCCACAGTACCTTTCATGTCTCTATGCTAAAGAAGTGTATTCACGACCCTAGCCAAGTGATTCAGCCTCAGTTAGTACAGATCTAAGAAGATCTTAGTTATGAGAGCAGACCGACACAGATAGTGGACAAAGCAGTTAAAAGATTAAGAAACAAAGAAGTGCCACTAGTGAAGGTCATCTGGCAGAATCAAAAGCATGAAGAGGCTACTTGGGAACGTGAGGACAGCATGAGAGAGAGATATCCAGAATTATTCTAAGTTCGAGGACGAACTTTTCATAAGATATGGGGGATTGTAACGCCCCAAAATTTCCATTTTTAGTTCTTAAAGTCCTTAGAATTATTTAAAAATGGTTTAGAAATATTCTAGATATTTTTAGGAATTTTTAGAATATTTTTATGGAATTTTCCGAGTTCGTTTAGTATTTTTAAAAAAGGAAAAACATTTAAGAGCAGCAGGAGGTTCGAACCCGCGACCACCATGAGACCAGGCGCGCGCGCGATCAGCTGGGCTGGTTCATTTTGATGATAGAGAATAAGCGAACCAATAGATAAGTTGTGCTTAGGTCAATCCGCCCCATAAGTATAAATAGATAAGTTAAGAGAGGAAATTAGATTTTTTTTGGTTTTCTCTCTTCCTCACCCTAGCCGCGCGACCCTTCCCCTCTCCTCTCTTGTGCGCACGCCACACCAAGGCCTAGAGGGCCGGCCAAGGCTTTTCTCCAAGAGATCTTCCAATATTTGGAATCCCCGCGACGAGAGGAACGCGTAGGTGCGAAGAATTCTCCGAGATCTCAAGTTTCTTCCGAGCTCTAGACGTTAATCTTGGTTGTAAGTCCAAGATATCAATGTAAGTACTGCTCACCTGCAGTAAGAGGCGGTTTTCCCGCAAGAATTTCCCTTAAAAGTTTTTAAAAGAGATATTTCCTTGTTGTTTGAGTTTTTGCATGTGATCTTAGTTCATTATATGCTTATATATGTTGATTAAGTACCCTATGTGAGTTTAGGGTCCAAGAAAAGCTATGAGAAAAGAAAAGAGAAGATAAAGATAAGAAAAGAAAAGGCCAAGGCCTTAAGAAATCCCCAAAAGTCAAGACTTAGGGATTTTAGCACGCAAGGTGCTCCAGAAAATGCCAAGGCATTTACAGATAAGAAAGAAAAGAAAGAAAAGCTATTTTATTTTATAAGGCCAGTACCCGGCGTCCAAGGGCGTCGTTAAAGAAATCCAGGTGTCCAATTCCAAGGTCTTGGCCCTGGTAGACCAAGGTCTGCTCTATTAGGATTGGTGGCTCGCTACCCCAACCTTTTAGGGAACGCGCATATGAGATGGTACTTACGTCTTCAGTGGATCCAAGTGATTATTATTTTCAAGTATATGCTTTAGCAAAGTTTCGAAAATTTAAAGAGTTTTCAAAAAGTTAAAGAATAGCTAAAGTTTCCAAGTTGAGCCAAGAAAAGTAAAATGAGATTTATTATTGCTTGAGTATGCATGTTTTGAGCTATACATGTCCTTAGTTTTTCTTTCAAGCATATTAGTATCTCATATGATGTTCAGATTGATCTAGAAGCATGTTTGCATATTTCAAGTTTTTGTGAGCTAGATAGTACTTACTAAGCTTTTTGCTTACTAGTTGCATTTCCTCTTATTGCAGATAAAGGTAAAGGCAAGCAATTCTGAAGGAAGACGATGAGGCGGTGCTGAGTAGAGTGTGTGTGGTGGCTGATTATGGAGAGATCTTTGGTGCAAGACAATTTAGCTATTAATTCACAATGTTATAGATCATTTGAATTTCAAGTTCTTGCTTTATAAAGTTTAGCGAACATTTGAGTTTTGGACAGTTTTACATGCTCAATTTCTTAGAGTAAAGATTTCATGTCATTTCATTTAGCTTATATATTCTTATGCTTGCATTAGATGAGTGGAAATGTGAGTAGATGGAGATATTGATACTTTGTTAGGAAAATAGACACATGTGCCAAGATAGTATCAAATTCCCTTTGAATTAAGTTTTATTGCTTATAAATGTTTAGAAAAGTTGCATTCACATTTCATAATGTTTTAGCAAGGTCATAGAACATGTATTTGGTGTTATGAATGTATAGAAGTCAAGATTGGTACAAACTTTAGTGTTAAAGTTCATATATCTTGAATAGTTTATTTTCTTCCGCAAAAGTCCAAATTTCAAGTTTATGGATTCGTTTTGATTGGCTAAACTCATTAGAAAACTGTCATAGAGTGTAGGAATGGTGTCATGATTCCATATGGCTCGAAATTATAGGTTTGGAGGAGCTGTGAAGTAACTGGCCGAAACCTGAGTTTCGAATTACAGGCCTATCAGTCGACTGATACAGTATCAGTCGACTGATACCTGCAGTTTGAGTTGGGCGAGGCAAGCTTCAAGTGTACCAATTGCGAGCTTTTGAGATAGTAAGTGTGATATGTTAATATGCATGATTGCTTAAGTTAGAATATGATTGTTAGATGAATTTAAAAGTTAAAAAAAAAAAAGATTTCCGCATTTCTATTAGTTATGCATTAGAGTCGAGAAGTAGAGAAAAGTAACGATCCGTCTAAGGTAGAAGAAGGCGGGTCGCCACACTGATACCAAGTGTTGGCACAGAATCGATGAATAGCACTGGATGCAGAAGAAGAGAACAAATAAAGAGAGAAGATGTTGCCACTGAGCCACACTTCGTTCAAAAAAAATTGCAATGTAGCACTCAAACAAAAACCCGCATAGTAGCAATTAAAGACACAGCACAATGAGCGATTAAAGCAAGGCACAATGTAGGAGAGAACAAACGCAAGATTTGTTATAAGGCAAAACACATGCGATGAATGTAAGAACAGTGAAAAAAAACTGGAGAGGAAATTAATGCTTCGATCGATGTTTTTCACAAAGCTTCGACCCCTTTAAATACATCATAGAAGATAAACTTAACGCTAAAAAATAGGGATGACTCATCCCATAAAATAGGAAACGATAAAATTAATGAAGAAGAATAATAATCGACGTGTGAGAAGTTTGCGGAAAGGAAAAACGTGCGCAAACGATAAAATTAATGAAGAAGAATAATAATCGACGTGTGAGAAGTTTGCGGAAAGGAAAAACGTGCGCATGCATGGCAATGTCCGAATTATTTGCCTATAAGAAACAACCAGAAGATCAAAAATCGACTACTGAATGTTTAAAATTTAGTGACAAAGCACCAGTGATTCAAAGTAAAATTTATTTATCTTTATATCGTGAGAATATAATTAAATTCTTTATATATATGGGTTTTTAATTATGGGAATCGGAGAGATGACGCACGGAAAGGTGACGCAAGTAAGCATTAAAACCAGTGACGACCAGAGCATGACGTACGACGGTAGCAACGTGCAACGTACGCTCAATCAAGCTTCAAACTTGTGCGTTGTCAATCTCATTAATTGCAGAATATGTTTCATCATTCAGTGATAAGACTTTTGACATATACGTACAGTTGACGGGCAAGCACATGCTGGATCTTTAGGACCTTCTGGCTCCATCCGCGACACTGATTGAATCTAAGAATCTCATTTTCATTCAATAATATATATATATATATATATATATATATATATATATATATATATATATATATTAAGATTTTAAAATTTATAGGTTAAGTTATAATAAATTTATTAAGTTAATGAGATTTTTTCTTTAAAATTTAGACTTTTTATTTATTATAATATTTAAGAAAATTTTTTAAAATACTCATTACCAGAGTATATTATATGACATTTTATCAAAGGGCGTATGTAACTTTTCGAATTAATCAAAAGACGCAAACTACTTTGATGTTTACCAAAAGATACATTTTTTTCAGTACTCATATCATTTTACCCTTATGTCAAATCTAACTTATATGCATACAATCATTTTTTTTTCCTTTTCTTCTCTCTCTTATGCGCGCAACCTATCTTCTCTTTCTTTTCATTCCTCCTTTTTTTCATGCATTTCTTTCTCTTTCCTCTCTCTTTTAGATAGATGTATGCATAACATGGGAAAAATATCAGGCTCACGTTGGACTTTATATTTTTCATATCAGGTCTAGGTTGGGCTTGATATTTTTCATATCAGGCCCAACGTGAGCCTGATATGAAAAATAATCGTCGACCAGTTGGGGCTACGGGAGATCTCTGATCAGCATTGTCCAATGGTGGATCAATCTACCGATGCTATTTTTGCATTGTTCTTGAAGTTCTCTGCCTTTTAATTTTGACTCGAGTTTTTTTTTTGAAAGCAAATTTTAAGAATTAAAAGGAAAAGAAAATGAAATACAATTTTATCATCAAATGGTTAAAATGAGTTGAAACCTGCGTGCTTTTTAGATTTAGATTTGAATATTAATATTTAAATTAATTAAAAAATTTTCATTAAATTAAAACGTCATATCAAGCCCACGTTGTGTCTGATATGAAATCATATTAGACCCAAAGTGGGCCTGATATAAATCATATTAGGCCCAATGGGCCCAATAAACACTTTGGAGATTTCATTTCTCGATTTTTTATTATTATATTTTAATACTTTAGAGATGTTCAAATAAACAATGGATAGCATATTTGAACTCCTTGTAACCTCAGAAATCCACGGGAACTCAAATTTGTAAAATCAGAGCTCTCTAGGCCAATTAGTGGATTTTGGTCAAAATTCACTGATTTGATCTAAAGAGCTCCGATTGCAAAAATTTTAGTTCTTGTGGATTTCTGAGGTTACAAGGAGTTCAAATATGTTATCCATTGTTTATTTGGACTTCTCCGAGATGTTAAAATGTAATAACAAAATTTCAAGAAAAAAATCAAATATTGGACCCATTAAGCCTGATATGAATTATATCAGGCCCATGTTGGGCTTGATAAAAGATCATATCAGGCGTGGGGCTGATATGGTTCCATATCAGGCCCAACGACCCCAATGTGTGATTTTTTTTGATTCTCCGTTATTACATTTTAACACCTTGAAGAGGTCGAAATAAACAATAAATAACATATTTGAGCTCCTTATAACCTCAGAAATCCACAAAAATTGAAATTTTTACAATCGGAGCTCTCTTGGTCAAATTAGTTATTTTTGGTCAAAACCCAATAATTTGACCTAGAGAGCTCCAATTGCAAAAATTTCAATTTTCGTGGATTTCTGATGTTACAAGGACTTCAAATATGCTATGCATTGTTTATTTAGACTTCTCCGAGGTGTTAAAATGTAATAACGAAGAATCGAGAAAAAAGTCTAATATTGGGCCCATTAGGTCTGATATGAATTATATCAGGCCCACGTTAGGCCTGATATAAAATCATATCAGACCCAACGACCCTAATGTGTGATTTTTTTTTGATTCACCGTTATTACCTTTAACACCTTGGAGAGGTCGAAATAAACAATGGATATCATATTTAAGCTCCTTATAACCTCAGAACTCTACGAAAATTGAAATTTTTACAATCAAAGCTCTCTAGGTCAAATAAGTGGGTTTTGTTGAGGCAATCGACCCAAGAATGTTCGGGAAGATCATGGTTTTGATGTGTGTGTCAAAATATTTAAGGTTAGGGTGTTGGTTGTATTTGATATGTGTGATTAAGTTTGCAGGACTTGGAGAATCACACATGGTGGACATATCCGAGGGACGAAAGCCGAGGGAGGAGAGCTCCAAGGGCAAGTCGGGAAGTGGACTTCAAGGGCACACGTGAAGGGTGGCATGGAGGCAAGCCAAGGGAAGGCTTGCGTGCGCATCCGAGGGACGATAGCCAGAGGAAGAGGACTTCAAGGGGTAAACCAAGAGAGTAGACCTGAAGGCACACGTGAAGGAGAAGGTCCAGAGTGGCTAGAGCTGTGCTATGAGGCAGGGCAGTCGACTGGCCCTGGGGCAGTCGACTGCCAAAACTCATAGAGAGTTTACAGCCTCGGACCAGTCGACTGACCTAGGGGCAGTCGACTGGTAACCCCGAAAAAACTAGCCGTTGGCTAGCATTTAAGGCTAGGCGAGTCGACTTCCAAATGGGCAGTCGACTGGTGCGGGTTGGACAGCTTGCGAAGCTGTTCTCTACTCTTATTTAAAGGGGACTTTTTGGCCATGAGTGAGGTACTGTTCTTTACGATATTGAAGTGATGTTAGTGCCCCAGTTGATCTTCTCTTCCTCTAGCATTCATTGTGATCTTGTAAAGAGGAAGAAGGCAAAGTTGTAAAGGTTTTCTCCACCTTGAAGGAGACCATTCATAGTGGAGGTGGTGTACGCGTGCGGATCCTTGGATTAGTCACCCTTAGGGGTGGAGACCAAGTAAAAGTACCTTGTGTTAGCATTGAATCTTGTTTTCTATTGTATTTTGTATTGTGCTAACCCTATTGTAGAGAAAAGCCGAGCCATCGATCCTAACAGGTTTCTGACAAAACCCATTGATTTGACCTAGAGAACTCCGATTGTAAAAATTTCAGTTTTCATGGATTTCTGAGGTTACAAGGAGTTCAAATATGTTATCCATTATTTATTTGGACTTCTCCGAGGTGTTAAAATATAATAACGAAGAATCAAGAAAAAAAATCAAATATTGAGCCCATTGGGCCTGATATGATATATATCAGGCCCACGTTGGACCTAATATAAAGTGGGCCTAATATGGAATCCATATCAGGCCTAACGACCCCAATGTGTGATTTTTCTCGATTTTCCGTTATTACATTTTAACACCTTGGAGATGTCGAAATAAACAATGAATAGCATATTTGAGCTCCTTATACCCTCAGAAATCCATGAAAACTGAAATTTTTTACAATCGGAGCTCTCTAGGTCAAATTAGTGGGTTTTGACCAAAACCCACTAATTTGACCTAGAGAGCTCCGATTGTAAAAAATTTCAGTTTTCATGGATTTCTGAGGGTATAAGGAGCTCAAATATGCTATTCATTGTTTATTTCGACATCTCCAAGGTGTTAAAATGTAATAACGGAAAATTGAGAAAAATCACACATTGGGGTCGTTGGGCCTGATATGGAACTATATCAGGCCCAGATATGGAACCATATCAGGCCCATGTTACACTTGATATGATTTTATATCAGGCCCAACGAGGCCTAATATAATTCATATCAGGCCCAATGAGCCCAATATTATACTTTTTTCTTGATTCTTCGTTATTACATTTTAACACCTCGGAGAAGTCTAAATAAATAATGAATAGCATATTTGAACTCCTTGTAACCTCAAAAATCTACTGGAACTGAAATTTTTACAATTGGAGCTCTCTAGGAGACTAGGTCAAATCACTGGGTTTTGACCAAAAATAACTGATTTAACTTAGAGAGCTCCGATTATAAAATTTTCAGTTTTCATGGATTTCTGAGATTATAAGGAGCTCAAATATGTTATTTATTGTTTATTTCAACATCTCCAAGGTGTTAAAATGTAATAACAGAGAATCGAGAAAAAAATCACACATTGGGGTCGTTGGGCTTGATATAATATATCAGGCCCAATGGGCCCAATATTTGACTTTTTTTATTTTTCATTATTATATTTTAATACCTCGGTGAAGTCCAATTAAATAATGGATAGCATATATGAACTCCTTGTAACTTCAAAAATCCACGGGAACTGAAATTTTTATAATCGGAGCTCTCTAGGTCAAATCAGTGGGTTTTGACCAAAATTCACTGATTGACCTAGAGAGCTCTGATTTCATAAATTTGAGTTCGCATGAATTTTTGAGGTTATATGGAGTTCAAATATGCTATCCATTGTTTATTTGGACTTCTCCAAGGTGTTAAAATGTAATAACAAAAAAATTGAGAAAAGAAATCTCCAAGATGTTTATTGGGCCTACGTTAGGCCTGATATGGAATCATATCAGGCCCAACGTGGGTCTGATATGATCTTTTAGTTTAAATTTAATGAAAAATATTTTAATTAATTTAAATATTAATATTCAAATCTAAATCTAAAAAGCACGCAGGTTTCAACTCATTTTAACCATTTGATGATAAAATTTTATTTTATTTTATTTTCTTTTTAATTCTTAAAATTTATTTTTTAAAAAAAACACATGTCAAAATTGAAAAAAGTAGAGAACTTCAAGAATAATGTAAAAATAACATCGGTGGATTGATCCGACACGAGACGAAGCTGGTCAGAGATTTTCCGTAGGCCCAGCTGGTCGACGATTATTTTTCATATCAGGCCCACGTTGGGCCTGATATGAAAAAGAGGGCTTAAATGTTAAAATCCTTTTCCTAAGGGTAGGATTTGAATTTATGAAAGTTGAGGGGTTTTTCTGTGAAAAAAACCCCTCACTTTAAAGCTTTGTTTCAGTTCGCCTCAGCCCAAGCCAAAGTCGAGCCGATCCTTTTCTTCTCCTTCGCGAGACCTTGCCGCAGCCAATGCTTACTCCCCAATCCAATTTTTCTTTCTTCCTCCTCTCCTTCTCCTTCTTCAATCGCGTCGAAGCCATCTCCAAGACTCCTCTGCATCTCCACTGATTGTTGACTCTCTTATTCTAGACGTGTGAAGCGCAGACGAGGGAGACTGAGATGGGTGCCGACGATCCTTCTCCTCTTAGACTTGTCAAGCGCCGGCGTGGGAAAGGGCTAGGGCGCGCGAGCTACTGCCGACCAACCCACTCCCGGAAGGTATGTGATTTGTGTACAAGATCTGGGTGAATTCTACCTGATTTCTTGAGTGATCGACATTTCTATTTCGATCTGGCAGCATCACTTCGTTATCTCGATGATCGCTTATGGTTTAGCGGTGATCGCCCTTTGGGTTGGGGGTTTGGTACTTCAGGGAAGGAGGAAGCCTTCTGATCACGCCGGATCTAAGTGGGGAGTCGTCGGTTGCTGCCAAATCTCGGGTAAGGAAGGGGTTTATGATTCAATCTATTTTTGAATTGGTAACGTCCTTGTTTAGAATCAATTTCTTGTGTTGGATGATAGAAGTCGGTTGTATTGGTAGGGTTCCATTCGAATCTTCTTGAATGTCTAATTCCAATCTTTGTTCATTTTGGAAATTGTGGTTTGCCGAGTAATCGGATTGGTGATTTTGGATCGGTCATGAACTTTGAGTTTTGTATCTATGTTAGATCTGCTAGGTTTTGGAGATGTGTTGGAATCTAGATCGATTGGTGGATGCGATAGGGTTGCATAGATGATGATTGTGTTGATCCGGATGGTAGGTTTGGGAATTTGATGTGGTTTGGTTTTTGGATATGAATTGATCTGAGGCAAGTTGTTGTCTTCCTATCGGTGTATGATCAGTGAGTTTGATCTTTCTATTGGAGTGTGATCATTAAGGTTTTCTATTATGCACTGTTTTATTTGGTGTAGATTCTTTTCTGGAAGTCTTTTATTGCCATGAGATGAAGGGCTCTGTTTTGGAGTTTCCGCCATGGGTAGAGTTTAACCCAAACTTGATTTTGGGATTTGGGTGTGTAATAGGTTTGAGTTACTGTTAGTGTAACGGGATGATGAGGTGGTTCAGTGTTCTCTATTGAGACCTTGCTGTGAGCTAAGAGATAGGAGTTTACTTGACTTGTGTTTAAGATTTGGGTTAAGTCTAACTTGAGCAAAGTTTTGATCCCAATTAAACTTAGCGTGTGCCACTTAACTAAACTTATTAATTGGATACGTAGCTAAGTTGTATTTGTTATTTGTTTTTGGATGCATGACATTGATTAGATTCCACTTGTTGCGGATATTATTTTTGGAAGGGAGTTTCCTACGCGCACGGACTTTGTCGTATTGAGGCGGGTATCTCTGACTCTTCTTTTGGATTAGTCATAGATATATGCTTGATATACTTTGTTTAGCAATAGAGTAATAGATTGTGATATAACTCTTCTATTTGTCTTGCTGATACTGTTTATGCTAGACCTGACATGTGATACCTATACCTCTAGGACTTAGGCTATGGTCCATTATCTACGATCCTTGCATATCATGTTGATATAGGTGGACTAGATAGTGGATGATGTTTGACCAGTGTCATGCATCATCGTGCATTGTGCATCACTGTCGATCAGGGGCCCCCTTTGTGGGTGAGTCAGGTCGACAGTCATACTGACATACCCATACGACCACTCATGGGTTAGTGGTTGACGGAGTATGGATAGTGTGCTCTGTGCTGCTCCGCTCGTGCACGCATGGGTTAGTGAATCGAAGCGTGGTAGCAGGCAGAGGTCTCTCCTTGAGTAGTCCATATACCAGGAGATGAGAGAGAGAGGTCTCTCCCACATTTATAAACATGGGGTGTGGTAACACTCAGATAGAGATATCCTCCAGAGATGACCTGGGGCTGATAGAGATATCGCCAGGATAGGTCATGGAGTAGGGGTGTTACACCGACAGCATTCCGTCTACTCGATCGCTCAGGAGCAGTGATGGTAGGGTTCGGACGGCTGTCACAACCCTACGTTAGAGGGTGGCCTCCACTCAGCTTCCTCCTGTACATAGGTGACGATGTCTGACTGACGACAGGGGTGACCATGTCATTGCACTATGTGCATACGCATATTTTGCACTTGCCCGTGCTTGCTATACTTGGATGCTGCATATGATTGACATGCTCATACAGGAGACCTTTATGTCTGATTTTTGGCGACTCTGCTACATTGGTATGGTATTTTCTATTCCCTCTTTCAGTTGTACTTATCACTGCCTGTACATGTGTTATTTCGATAATCTGTTACCCTGTTGATAGCTTAGACTATCCTGCATATATGATGAGATATCCGCTGAGTCCTGTGACTCATTTTGTTAGCTCCTTATTTTATTTCAGGATGATTATCTGGAGAGCCCAGCAGCCTGTCCCAGTTCGCATTCTCTCCAAGACGATTTTGGGATTTTTCTTCTGTTTGATGGTGGTACATGTTGGTACCCGTTTTCTGTATTTTTATACCTTACATTTCCGCTGTTGTCTTCGTGTTCGGTTGTGTTATTTTATACGGCAGTATAGTTGTACTTTTGTGTGCCATAGAGGCATTTGTTGTGTTTTGCTTTGATGTAAGTCGTACTGGTACGCAACTTTTATCGTTGTTTTCGTTTGTCGTTATTTCTAGACAGTTGTTCCAGCCCTATAGGCTGTGGTACAATCAACTATAGTTGTCGAAGAGGTTAGGTTTTTGAATTATCCGCTAGGTCAAGGAAGTGGCAGCCCAGTCAGTATTGGACGGCCAGCTTCTCGGGGCGTGACAATTTATTGGCTACTAGGATTCATAAACTCTAATGTAGGACCGGTGCCGTCGATAGAGGGGGGGGGTGATGGACCCAAATGAGCTGTCACAAATGTGGGTCTCAAATTTAGATATTTATAAAAAGCTGGAAACCCTTTTTACAATCAAAGAATGAAAACATAGTAAAGGGGTCACAGGTCATATTTTCCAAGGACTAGTTCAAGTTGTTCGATTCGTGCTCGAGTTTATGTGTCGTCAAGAGTTTTGGGTTTCAAATTAAATCTTGGGGTTTTGGTTTCAATTAGCAATGAAAATGCAATGGAAAGAAAGGAAATGTAACTAAATGAACTAAACAAGGGGAATTCAATTGCAACTAAATGCAAAACAAACAAAGCAACGCAGTAGCTGAATTTTCATTTGAACCTAATGTAAAAAAACTTGCCTCCGGATCAATGTCTAAGCTGCATTTGATACAAAGTGCAAAAACTAGAGCTGAGATGCAGAAATAATGATCGAAATTCAGACACAAGCTAGAAGTAAAAACAAGGATTCAGAATTCGAATGCAAAGTGCAGCTACAAAATGAGTGAAGATTCAAACACATCAACTGAGTTCAAGTGTGCAGAATTAGAGTTCAGATAGGATTTAGAATGGCTAACGTTTACATGGCACACACTACAACAACTTTGGACTGATATCTTTTAACAATCAATCTGAAACTATCAAATGCAGAAATGAATTCAGAATTCAGAAGCTGAATGCAGTGATATAACAACAATTCGAAGGCAGAAATTCAACAACTTTAATGCAGAACAAAGAGATCAAATTGAAATCTGAGCAATGGTTCATTTAACAGGACCTTTTGATGAACTGAGATCGAGAAGAAACTAAGTGATAAGCAAGTAAAACAAAGCTGATGCAAAAGAAACAAAATTAATGTGCAGAAATGTGAAGGACTGAAACACAAGGAAGAAGCTGAAACTGAAAATCAGGGAACTGAATTGCAGGGAACGAAATTTAAATGCTTTGTTAACTAGACAAGCACCTATCTTGCTTGGATGCAGAAAGTAACTGCTACTGAATGCAGAAACAATTTGCAGAAATGAAGAGAAGCTTCTAAGGCAGTACACATGTGCAGGAATTCAGAAATTATGAGTAGAAATGAAAGGCAACATGGATTGAATACAAAATCAAACAAAACAACTAAACTCGAATACTACAATCCAAGGTTCAGATAAGCTTCACAAGGAATCGAAATCACTTGGAACAATTCAGGACTTATAATCAGAACTTACAGAATTGGAACTAACCTTTGCAGAAATGGAATTACATGCTTTGCAGGGATAAAACTAGCACTCATCAATCGAAACTAAGCGCAAACATGGAATTCAAATGCTTTGTAAACGAAATAAGCTACAACTAAATCCAGAAGACAAAACCAAAGCCAACTTGATACAAAATTCAGAAGTGTTCTAGCAGAAGAAAACTGATACGCAGATTGATAAAAACTGATGCACAGCAGTAACCCTGATACGCACAGCTAAAAGAAATTCAGAAATGGACTAAGCACGAAATAAACTAAAATTTAGGACGATTGTTCACTAGACAAGTTTCCTATTTAACTACTTGCAGAATAAAACGAAATTAAAGCTGAAACAACTCAAGATAAAGAACTTAAGCAACTGATTTGAATACAAATACAGAAATGAAAGGCAGAATTGAAATTACAGCTACCAACAACAGAAATTTCATTAAGAAAAACTAATCTCGATCCTTCACTTGTATCAAGACCTCCTTGTTCATCACATAAAGGCAAGCCAAGAACCCCTTCAACTCGCAAATCAGTGGAAAAATGGCTCAAACTTCAAATCTGATCTCAGAATTGCACACAGCTGGAAATCCAATCCGATCTCTTTGATCCGACGATGAAGGGCTGCTAGGAAGATTGGTTGATGATCAGAGTGCTCCGGAGACCCTCCAGATAGCTCCGATCGAAGAAAACAGCACAAAATCGCAATCAATTTGATCAGAAATCAGAAGTTGATGAAACCCTCACTCAACCCCTGTTCTGATGCAAATCCGAGATAGAAATTCCATTAAAGCTTCTCCCAAGGATCCAGATCTTGCTCCAAGATCGTGATCGAGTTGGTCACACCTCTGATGGAAGAAATCGCTGAAGAAAATGAAGAAAACAGTGAAGAAAGGAGCTGAAGAAATGCAAAGATGCGACACAGATCTGAACAGGGGAATCTGTTTTTGTAGTTAAAATAGTGGACGACCCAGATTAATTCCGCTTCATCCAACGATTGATCTTCGTCCGATTTGATTCAAATTTTCTAGATCTTGATCAGAGGTCAAGATCATCCTCGTGGTAGCTCAGATCTTCCAGATTTGAAACGGAAGGTTCAGATCACCTTGGTCTTTGAATGGACGATCTAGATCTCTTTGATCATGATCCAACGGTCAAATGATCTCCGATTGAGCTGAAACCTTCAGATCTTGATCTGATCACTAGATTAGCCTTAAACCCAACTCAGATTGATCAAAAGTTCTCAAATGGTCTAGATCTAACCATCTTTGCATCGGACGGTCCAAATTAGTTGACGCTTGATTCCTTTGATCTGGTCCACTTTTGACTCAACCTTGACCCAACATACCCTAGGTCCACGATCCTTCCAAGCCTACAAAAGTAGATCAAAAATTTAGTGAGAAAATAACTCAAATATAACCAAATTTACAATTAGGTCCAAAAAGAGTGTAAATCCTAAAACCTAGGGTAAATCCACAATTACATAAGTAAAATATGGGTTAAACACGGATTTAAGCATATAAAATGATCAATAAAATGACACTTATCAGGGGGTGAATATCGATCGTCAAAACTTTGCAGAAACTTCGTAAAACTTTCGTTCGTTCTGGACTTAGAATATTAGTAGCGCAGCGGAAAATAAATAGAACGAAAAACCAAAGCAAAGGACACAGCGGATTTTTACTTGGTTCCCGACCTCCCAGGGTCAATACATCCAAGACCTATGCACGGGAACGCCCGTCCACTATTGGTCTCCTTCCCGGACTTTTCGGAGGTGGAGAAACCCGACTTACAGTGCAGGATTACAAGCAATAATATAGAAACTTAAGTACGGTAATTGAATAAAAGCAAACCAACAAGACAAAGTTTGAAGCTCGGCCGATCTGGACCTCCGAAGTGCCGCGCACCTCCTCCTGGAGCCTCCCAGTCATAGAGCCTCGTCTCTAGCGTGTTGTCATTGGTCAGAATACTTGGGATCGCTCTTAGAAGTTGTACCTCAAGCAAAGGGGTCAAAGCCCCTTATATAGGCCTCCTGGGGGCGCCCTGAACGCTGGGGCACCCTGGAAGAATCGGTCAAACTTTATCCCTGCGCCTACCTCGCCGCAGCTGATAACAGCTTTGACCAGGGCGCCCCGGACCTTCCGGGCGCCCTAATGGAGGCTTATCTGTGTTTCTGACCTCGAAATAGCAAAACAGCTTCGAACCCGGGCGCCCCGGACGCTCCGGGCGCTCCGCTTGACACCTGTTTTGCCTGCTTCATCATAACACTGTTTTTAGCTTTGGCTGGGGGCGCCCCCACTGTTGGGGGCGCCCTGGTTGCATGGGGGCACCCCCAATGATGGGGGCGCCCTGCTTAGGGCCTCCAGCAGCCTACACTATCTTCCAATCTTGGTACCAGCAAGATACATAACCACAAAGCATAGATACATATAATATTGGTCTTAAGGACTTGGTTCTGACTTCGGATCTCCACGAAACCCTAGGTTGAACCGACACGAGTTCCCATCCTCGAGAACTTGCCCTTCACCTACTCCTTTCAGGAGATGGTTGCCACCCAGTCCTTCGGGTGGACTTTTGCTTAGCTTCCGATTACTCCGGATCTCGAGACGCCCGAACCCCGACCCGTCTCTACTCCTGTCCTTAGTCATAGCTCAGCTAAGTTGCTCAGTCCCTTGGACCAAGACTTCATTACCTAGCAGTCCTTCGCCAGGTGCCTAGCAGCCCTTCGCTAGGTCTTTGTTACCATGCGGTCCTTCGCCTGGTGCCTAGCAATCCTTCGCTAGGTCTTCTATGCCTAGCAGCCCTTCGCTAGGTGCCTAGCAGCCCTTCGCTAGATCTTCTTTGCCTAGCAGCCCTTCGCTAGGTGCCTAGCAGCCCTTCGCTAGGTCTTAAGGTTTCGATGCCTAGCAGCCCTTCGCTAGGTCTTGGGGTTTCGATACCTAGCAGCCCTTCGCTAGGTGCCTAGCAGCCCTTCGCCAGAACTTAGAGTTTCGATACCTAGCAGCCCTTCGCTAGGTGTTAGGGTTTCGATACCTAGATTAACTAGGACTTTTCTTCAACTTAGGTTACTTCTCCATTGCTCCCCTTTGTCTGTTCAATGTATCACTGACTTAAGTATATTGTCAAACATTAAAACACTTAAAGGAGAACATCATTGATGCAACTTGCACCAACAATCTCCCCCTTTTTGATGTTTGACAATAATTTAAGTTAGATTGGTTTAATGGGGCTAATTTACTATCCTTGGGGAAAAACAAAAAAATGATATAAGTTTTGAAACTATATTTTTGATCTTTGGGAGAAAATTTTTCTAACTTAAGCACACCTCTCCCCCTTTGTCATACATCAAAAAACTTTAATAAAATACTTGCACCAATAATGAAAACTTTTATTTCTTTTTGAAAATACTTAGTGCAAAATTTTGAAAGCATTGCATTTTGAATTTTGACAAATGTATATTTTGAAAAAGATGCTATGTGCTTTGAAAAGTACTTTTAAGAGAAAAAATGCAAGTACTTTTGTAATTTTTGAAAACTATAAGTACTTTTGGAAAATGCATAAGTTCTTAAACACTTGAGTACTTTTTGGAAATGCATAATTTTTGAAAAAGAATGCTATTTTGGAAAATATAAATATTATGCATAGTTTGCAGGCACTAACTTTTTGAAAAAGATGAAACTTTGAAAAATCTAAGTAATTTTTAAAACATAGTATTTTACTTGACTAGGTTTCTTTTCCAGTTTGAGACAATCCTAGGAAACCTTGTTAACTGCAAGGGCATTTTCCTAAGTGTCCTGGAAATTCTTCAAACTCAAGTAAATATTAACAAAATTTTACAAAAAAATGATAGTACTTTTGAAAATATATGCTAGTGGATTTTGAAAAATGTGTGAACTTTTAAAGACCCAATATTTTACTTGACTTGGTTTATTTTCCAGTCTGACACCATCCTAGGAAACCTTGTTGACGACAAGGATATTTCCTAAGTGTCCTGGAAATTCTCCAACCCAAGTAAATATTATTTCAAAAATAATTTCACAAGTCACACAAATTCTAACAAATAGAATAATAGTATTTTGAAAGACTTAGATTTTGAAGATATGAAAACATGTTATTAAATAATTCTTTTAATTTGACCTCCCCCTAAACTTGACTCAGTCCTGGGAAGCTTGTTGACCATAAGTACTCTTCCTCTGAGTCTTAAGGTTTGATTCAGATTAAGAAGAAATATTTTAAAAAAATGGATAATTACCAAAAAACTTTTATGAAATTCTTCTTTTGACTCTGACTCCCCCTAAATTTGACACATCCTAGGAGTCCTTAAAGATCATGAAGTGGACATTTCCTCTGTATCTTTAGGGTTTATCAAAGTTAAAGAAACAGATAAATTTTTGAACATCTAATTTTTACAACATATACCCTTTTTGAAAACACAAGTAATAATGATTTAAAGCACAGTTTTCGAAAAGTATTTTTCAAATGATAGTAATGTTTAAGATGCAGTTTTTGAAAATCATTTTAAAAAAAATAAAAAGTACTCCCCCTGTACCCGATACCGTTTGACTCTATCTAAGTGCCTTAAGGAACTTTAGTGTTGTCCTAAGAGGCTTGTGTCTAATTGAGTGAGTCAAATAATTTTTTGAAAAGATATATTTTTGGAAAATTCATAATATGTATAATCAATCAGACAAGCATGAATTTCATAAAAACTTTATTATGTTGAAGCACTATTTTGAAAATATATTTTTATGAAAATATTCAAACAATTTTGAAAAATAATTTTGAAAAATATTTTTCAATTCATTAGTCCTTAACATCTCACCCATTTTAGGTGTATCAATACAACAAGCATGGTTGCCTTATAGGTGTATTGTGAGATGCTTGAATCATTTTTCTTAATTTATTATTAACTCTACGATTTAATTGAAGCTTGTGTTAGATTTGAATTTGACAAGAAGTAACTTGAATTTGAATTTCAAAAATTGGCTTCCAAGTCTTGGCGAGGCACTAGGCCTTCTTTGGCCGTAGCCTTATTGGATCATCAACCCTTTCCTTGACAAAGCCTTTTAATAAAATTTCATTTTCAAAATTACTTTTTGAAAAATTCTGGTCTAACTAGTTTAGGTTTTGGATCGGTAGCTTCGGCTAGTTTCACCAGTCTAAAGAGACCAAGTATACTTGATCTTATTAGAGTTGGTTTCCCTAACGTACTATCATCTCACCGCCACCCAATACCAGGTTGATCAAGTTTCAATTATTCTTTTTCCTATAGCCGTTCTAATATATGCATAAAATTTAAATATGAATGACATGTCATATATTTAAAAGAAGTAGCAAATGCATGGCATGACAATTATGCATGAGTCAAGCAATTCCAAATATTTTATTTAAGTTTCTAATGATGTATCAAATTCCCGATTTGATACATGTCGTGTGAACCCGCGAATATGTCAACCCACTTTGACATATTTAATGTTATTAATTTTATTTGTTATAGTTTTGGGTAAAAATTTTATTTTAGTTCAAGTTTAACTTGTTTAACGATTAGTTAGAGATTATATTGATTAAGGATTAATTAATTAAGAATTAATTGATGTTGAATTAATTAAGATTAAATTATTAATTAATTGAATTAATTTCAATTAGGTATGATTTAATTAATTAAGATTTAATTTGAATTGAATTTAGATATAATTTAAATTTTATTTAATTTAATTTGAATTTAATTTAATTTAATTTGAATTTTATTTTATTTAATTTGAATTTAATTTGAATTTAATTTAATTTTGAATTTAATTTAGTTTTAATTTAATTTAATTTTGAATTTAATTTAATTTGAATTTAATTTAATTTGAATTTAATTTAAATTTAATTAGGATTTAATTTGAATTAATATGAATTTAATTAGGATTTAATTTGAATTTAATTAGGATTTAATTTGAATTTAATTAGGATTTAATTTGAATTAATTTGAATTTAATTTGTATTTAATTTGAAATTAATTGAATTTAATTAGGATTTAGTTTGAATTAATTTGAATTTAATTAGGATTTAATTTGAATTAATTTGAATTTAATTAGGATTAAATTTGAATTAATTTGAATTTAATTAGGATTTAATTTGAATTAAATTTGATTTTAATTTGAAATTAATTTGAAATTAACCATGGTTTAATTCGAATCAAAATTTAAGTTAATTTAATTAAAGTTATAATGATTAATTAATAATTGTGGATTTAAATTCATTATTTTCATTATTTCGAAAATTTCTTCTTCATCTTTATCTTTCTTTTCAAGTTTCTCTAATAATTTTGATTTATTTGAATTTTTGTAATTTTTCTTAACTATGGCCTTTATCTTAGATAGTTCTATATCCTCCTCAAGATTAGGTCTTTCAATATCCTTACAGTAGGTGGAGTAATTTGGGGCACTAATTAAGGTTTTGTAATAATCATTAATATTATCTATAATTAAATTATTTTCTAGGAGAATTTTATCTTCAAAATTATCCTCAGATATATTTTCAATATTTTCAACATTAATCTCTAGATTATCTTTAAGATTTTCAGAATTAATTTCTAAATTAATCTTGAGATTTTCAGGATTAATTTCGGATTTATCCTTAAGATATTCAAATTTGAATTCGGATTTATCCTTAGGATTAATTTTGTCTGAATCAGAATTAATTTTATCAGAAAAATTATCAGAATTAATTTTATCAGAAAAATTATCAGAATTAATTTTATCAGAAAAATTATCAGAATTAATTTTATCAGATAAATTATCAGAGTTAATTTTATCAAATAAATTATCAGAATTAATTTTATTAGATAAATTATCAGAATTAATTTTATCAGAAAAATTATCAGAATTAATTTTATCAGATAAATTATCAGAGTTAATTTTATCTAATAAATTATCAGAATTAATTTTTTCAGATAAATTATCAGAATTAATTTTATCAGATAAATTATCAGTGTTAATTTTATCAATTTCTGAATTGATTTTCTGAATTAAACAATTAATTTTTAATATTTTGGTCATATTCACGTTTTGTAATTTAACATGTAAAAAGTTAATTTTACTATGCAGTAAATCTACTTTGTCAGAAAAATAAATTACTTTATGACATGGCAGTGCAGGAACTTGTAAAATTTTTGGAATATAAATCTTGTGTACCTTCGCCGGACACTTGTTTTTGTAATGTCCGTATTTCTTGCATTTGAAGCATTGTACGTGACTTTTGTCCCTCCGGTTTCCTGGCGCTGGTGCCTCCTTCGCCACCGGTGATGAAGATCGAGTCTTACGAGTAGGGCACTGATTTTTATAGTGCCCTCTCTCCCTGCATGTGAAACAGATAATATGGAATTTAAAAATGGACATTCTAAAATTAAAAGTACCTGATTCACCCCTGGCCACCGGTGATGAAGATCGAGTCTTACGAGTAGGGCACTGATTTTTATAGTGCCCTCTCTCCCTGCATGTGAAACAGATAATATGGAATTTAAAAATGGACATTCTAAAATTAAAAGTACCTGATTCACCCCTGGGCTCCCCCTCAACTCCTGGCGTCGTTGCTCCGTCGGCGGTTAGTCCGGTGAAGAGCGGCTCGGCTCTGATACCACTTGTAGGACCGGTGCCGTCGATAGAGGGGGGGGGGGTGAATATCGATCGTCAAAACTTCACAGAAACTTCGTAAAACTTTCGTTCGTTCTGGACTTAGAATATTAGTAGTGCAGCGGAAAACAAATAGAACGAAAAACTAAAGCAAAGGACACAACGGATTTTTACTTGGTTCCCGACCCCCCAGGGTCAGTACATCCAAGGCCTATGCACGGGAACACCCGTCCACTATTGGTCTCCTTCTCGGACTTTCCGGAGGCGGAGAAACCGGACTTACAGTGCAGGATTATAAGCAATAATATAGAAACTTAAGTACGGTAATTGAATAAAAGCAAACCAACAAGACAAAGTTTGAAGCTCGGCCGATCTGGACCTCCGAAGTGCCGCGCACCTCCTCCTGGAGCCTCCCGGTCATAGAGCCTCGTCTCTAGCGTGTTGTCGTCGGTCAGAATGCTTGGGATCACTCTTAGAAGTTGTACCTCAAGCAAAGGGGTCGAAGCCCCTTATATAGGCCTCCTAGGGGCGCCCTGAACGCTGGGGGCGCCTCGGAAGACTCGGTCAAACTATATCCCTGCGCCTACCTCGCCGCAGCTGATAACAGCTTTGACTAGGACGCCCCGGACCTTCCGGGCGCCCTCATGGAGGTTTATCTATGTTTCTGACCTCGAAACAACAAAACAGCTTCGAACCCGGGCGCCCCGGAGGCTCTGGGCGCCCCGCATGACACCTGTTCTGCCTGCTTCATCATAACACTGTTTTTAGCTTTGGCTGGGGGCGCCCCCACTGTTGGGGGCGCCCTGGTTGCATGGGGGTGCCCCCAATGATGGGGGCGTCATGCTTAGGGCCTCCAGCAGCCTACACTATCTTCCAATCTTGCTACCTGCAAGATACATAACCACAAAGCATAGATACATATAATATTGGTCTTAAGGACTTGGTTCTGACTTCGGATCTCCACGAAACTTTAGCTCAAACCGGCACGAGTTCCCATCCCCGAGAACTTGCCCTTCACCTACTCCTTTCAGGAGATGGTTGCCACCCAGTCCATCGGGTGGACTTTTGCTTAGCTTCCGATTACTCCGGATCTTGAGATGCCCGAACCCCGACCCGTCTCTACTCCTGTCCTTAGTCATAGCTCAGCTAAGTTGCTCAGTCCCTTGGACCAAGACTTCATTACCTAGCAGTCCTTCGTCAGGTGCCTAGCAGCCCTTCGCTAGGTCTTTGTTACCTTCGCCAAGTTCCCGACCCCCCAGGGTCAATACATCCAAGGCCTATGCACGGGAACGCCCGTCCACTATTGGTCTCCTTCCCGGACTTTACGGAGGTGGAGAAACCTGACTTACAGTGCAGGATTACAAGCAATAATATAGAAACTTAAGTATGGTAATTGAATAAAAGCAAACCAACAAGACAAAGTTTGAAGCTCGGCCGATCTGGACCTCCGAAGTGCCGCGCACCTCCTCCTGGAGCCTCCCAGTCATAGAGCCTTGTCTCTAGCATGTTGTCGTCGGTCAGAATGCTTGGGATCGCTCTTAGAAGTTGTACCTCAAGCAAAGGGGTCAAAGCCCCTTATATAGGCCTCCTGGGGCGCCCTGAATGCTGGGGGCACCCCGGAAGACTCGGTCAAACTTTATCCCTGCGCCTACCTCGCCGCAGCTGATAACAACTTTGACCAGGGCACCCCGGACCTTCCGGGCGCCCTAATGGAGGCTTATCTGTGTTTCTGACCTCGAAACAGCAAAACAGCTTTGAACCCGGGCGCCCCGGACGCTCCGGGCGCCCCGCTTGACACCTGTTCTGCCTGCTTCATCATAACACTGTTTTTAGCTTTGGCTGGGGGCGCCCCCACTGTTGGGGGCGCCCTGGTTGCATGGGGGCACCCCCAATGATGGGGGCGCCCTGCTTAGGGCCTCCAGCAGCCTACACTATCTTCCAATCTTGGTACTTGCTAGATACATAACCACAAAGCATAGATACATATAATATTGGTCTTAAGGACTTGGTTCTGACTTCGGATCTCCACGAAACCCTAGGTTGAACCGACACGAGTTCCCATCCCCGAGAACTTACCCTTCACCTACTCCTTTCAGGAGATGGTTGCCACCCAGTCCTTCGGGTGGACTTTTGCTTAGCTTCCGATTACTACGGATCTCGAGACGCCCGAACCCCGACCCGTCTCTACTCCTGTCCTTAGTCATAGCTCAGCTAAGTTGCTCAGTCCCTTGGACCAAGACTTCATTACCTAGCAATCCTTCGCCAGGTGCCTAGCAGCCCTTCGCTAGGTCTTTGTTACCATGCGGTCCTTCGCCTGGTGCCTAGCAATCCTTCGCTAGGTCTTCTATGCCTAGCAGCCCTTCGCTAGGTGCCTAGCAGCCCTTCGCTAGATCTTCTTTGCCTAGCAGCCCTTCGCTAGGTGCCTAGCAGCCCTTCGCTAGGTCTTAAGGTTTCGATGCCTAGCAGCCCTTCGCTAGGTCGTGGGGTTTCGATACCTAGCAGCCCTTCGCTAGGTGCCTAGCAGCCCTTCGCCAGGACTTAGAGTTTCGATACCTAGCAGCCCTTCGCTAGGTGTTAGGGTTTTGATACCTAGATTAACTAGGACTTTTCTTCAACTTAGGTTACTTCTCCATTGCTCTCCTTTGTCTGTTCAATGTATCACTGACTTAAGTATATTGTTAAACATTAAAACACTTAAAGGAGAACATCATTGATGCAACTTGCACCAACATCTAATACTTAGCCTGGAGGTCTAGAGTTTGAATATTGGGGAAGGCAAAAATCCACTGGTCAGGAGTGGGAAGTTCTTGTGAGTAACGACGGTCGACCACCAAAGGGGCCAGGTTGTTGGGTCGCCAAGAATGGAATTTGACCGCCCAAGGGGCCAGGTTGTTGGGTCACCAAGAATGGAATTTGGCCGCCCAAGGGGTCGAGGGGTCGGGTCGACGCGCCGGGTCGTTACAATAAAAAGGTGTCTTTTATTGTAACGACCCAGCCCGTCCACCCGACCCCCTCGGCCCCTTGGGCGGCCAAATTCTATTTTTGGCGGCCCAACAACCTGACCCCTTTGGTCGTTGGCCGTCGACCGTCATTACTCACAAGAACTTCCCACCCATGACCAGTGGATTTTTGCCTTCCCCATATTCGAACCCTAGACCTCCAGGACAAGTACTAAAGTTCCTTGAATCTGGTAGCCAAGTGAGTGCGGCTCACTTGGCTATCAGATTCAAGAAACTTTAGTACTTGTCCCGGAGGTCTAGGGTTTGAATCTGGGGAAGGCAAAAATTCACTGGCCATGGGTGGGAAGTTCTTGTGAGTAACGACGGTCGACGGCCGACGACCAAAGGGGCCAGGTTGTTGGGCCGCCAAAAATGGAATTTGGCCGCCCAAGGGGTCGAGGGGTCGGGTCAACGGGCCGGGTCGTTACAAAAGATCTCCTTCTTGAGGTGGAGAAACCTCTTACAAGCTTACAAGAAGAAATACAACAAAGAACAAGTAAATATAAAAGAAATCTTACAAGATTTACAACAATGAACTCTCTTTGCTTTTCTTGCTTTCTTTTAGCTTGGAATTGCCTCTCGACCCTTGGAAATATAGCAGAACTTTGCTTCAAGAACTCATTTGAAATGGCGATGGAAGGAGAAGAAGCGTTTCGCTTCAAACTTGCATGAAAACCCAATAACCAGCGACCTAGGGTTCACCCATTCGATCACCCAATCGCTTATCACATCAGACTAGTCGTTCAATGACTATTTTTTGAAGCTTAATCGATTAGTCAATCAATTAAGATGATCTTAATCAATTGATGAATCGATTCAGTACCTTTCTGTGCTCTCGCAATATATTCGTAATTGATTGACCAATCAATTATGATCCTCCTTAATCGATTGACCAATCGATTATGAGGATGTTGAATCGATTACCCAATTGATTCAGCATGCTTCCGTTCTCGCGATAATCCTATGCCAATCGATCACCCAATTGATTAGCAGGTCCCTTAATTGATCACCCAATCGATTAAAGATCTTTCTATTCTCGCAAGACAACAACCCCTTGATTGATTGACACTCTAACACTGTTCCATTGCCTAACCTTGGTCAACCGTGACATGTTAAGACTTCCTCACTAAGTGTCCGATTAAACTTTTGATTGACTTGAACTTTTTCTTTCCTAGTTCCCAACTAGGACTTTTCTCATGCTAATATGTGATCTCCTTGATCTACTTGGACTTCACCTAGTCCCACTAGGACTTTTTCCGTGTTAGTGTGTGATCTCCCCGATCCACCTAGACTTCACCAGTCAAGTCTCCAATCGACCTTGCCCCACTTAACTCACACAATATTCTAACATCATTGTCAAACATCGAAACTCAAGCTCTCCTGATCCTAGTCAAACTAGGTCAACCCTGACCTAATGAAGATTGCACCAACAATCTCTCCCTTTTTGATGTTTGATAATATGTTTGAGTTAGACTAATCCATATTAGCCTTACAATTTCTCCTCCTATGACAGATAAAAAAACTCTCCTCGAGAGTCCAGATGTTCAAAGATACCCAATGAATGTCCCATACATTTCATTCTAACCCATGCTCAACCTTGAGCATTCATTATAATGAAGATTCCGAATCTTCTACTTCTCATTATCCTAAAGAAAAAAAATAAAATACATGCTTTTAAGGAAGATCTCCCTCTCAAAAAATGCTCAAAACGTCTATCATTGCACCAACAATGATTTTGAGTTCCTAAACCTTTAGGAAAACTCAATGTGAAGTTATGAGATTTTAAAATTCAAAACATCTCTCTTTTATCTAATGTGTCTCAAAATACATACAAGTCAACTTATGGTCTTGTGAGACGTACAAATTGGTTCTCTCTAAACTAGGGTTCATGCATTTCTACCTAGACATTATTAATTTGTTCATCCACCTAGGATGTCAATTAATGCCAATGTCCTTAATTTCACTAATTTAAACCATGCATGATAAGGAACATGGGCATGAATCTTATAAATATTTTTACAAAACCAAATTCATATAATAAAATATGAATGATGAATTATGATGTCATGACATGTGATTAGGCATACAAATCATGGTATTTTAGCATAACAGAAAATACCTAAATTTTCTAAGTACTAGTTCTTAATTGCTAAGCCTAACTAACCTTAATTGCCCTAATTTTCAAGAGAATGCCAAAACTACCAACTTGGTATTTCTTTGAATTCTATCCTAGTCGTGCCAATTTTATCAAGTTCAATCATTCAAAAATATAGTTTGGCATAATTTTATTCCTCAAGAGTAAATAATGAAACTTCCTTCTCATTTTTAAGGGTAATAACTTCTTGAAAATGTCTCAAAGTGCCAACTTCATCAAGGTTGGGTTAACTACCCTTCGAATTGGAGTTGACACTCACCATACCCATTTAGGGTGTGGCGAATACACTTTTAAGAACCCAAAATCGATTGATGCACCTTGGGTATTCTAGGTATATTCACTAGGGATGGCTTCCCTTGATATCTTCCTAATGATTTTCCTAGGCTTCTCCGAAGACTTAGTCAACTCTAAGGATGACTTCCCTTGTCACCTTAATTTGACTCCTAAACCTAGATTTAATTCCATACGTATATAAAACTCTATGATATGATGACCCATCATCTTTGGCTTTAGGTTTGTATCCCAAACTTTTCTTGCCCCTAGAGGGTCCTTGTTTTCCTAAACTTAAGTTTTGGTTTTTTGATCCCTTAAATAAATATTTTATTCTTTTAAGGGATTTCTCCAATTTATCAAGTTTTGACCTCAAAACTTAATTTTCAATCATTACCTTCTCAATCCTTGATTTTTCATGGGTGCCTTAGAAGTTTTTCTTTTTGGCCTTGGATTGGGTAGGTCTACCATTTAATATTCTACATTATTCCCTATCTTTAAGTTTGGTAGCCCTCACATGAAAGGCTCTATTGTTCTTCTTAGGTTTTTCATAACTCCTATTTTCATGATAAATAACATTAAAATGATAGAAATTATTTCTAGCATGCATATTATCATGATTTAAATAAGTATAATTATCTAATGGTACCTTAGTCTCGTTTTTGGAGCTCTCCCTTGATTTAAGCTCTTTCTTCTGGACTTGGTCAGATCCTTCCCTTTTGGACATTGGTTCTGATAATGTCCCTTTTGCTTACAAGAGAAACACACAATGTGTTCCTTACCTTTGCATACCATGGGTCTGATCTCCTTTGGCTTCTCCTTCCTCTTGAGTGCCACTTGACTCTTCTTCTTGGCCAACCTTGGACAC
Source organism: Boesenbergia rotunda (assembly GCA_024364735.1). NCBI lineage: Eukaryota > Viridiplantae > Streptophyta > Magnoliopsida > Zingiberales > Zingiberaceae > Boesenbergia > Boesenbergia rotunda. Next base: position 31,620 of record JAGFNQ010007540.1, read on the forward strand.
TTGCTTTTATAGTGTCCTCTTTCTCAACACTCAAAACTGTTGGATCGAGAATAATGATAGAGCGGGGTGAATATCGTAAACCGTTTCGAATTTAGAGAGAGTATGCAGAGCGGAAAATTAACACGAAAACCAAACGCAAACACCACGGTTTAGTTGGTTCGGAGTCGCGGTCAGCTCCTACTCCAAGGCCCACGGTCGTTGACCATTTACTGCGGGCAATTCTATATGTGCACAAAAAGGTTTACAGACAGATATTACAATTGTAGTACAGTAAACTTAAAAGGACAGCTCTTCGTTACCGACGTCCGGTGTGGAATGTATCTCGGAGCGGAGGGACGTCGTCGGCGCTTATATCTCGAGTTGGGAGGTTTCCGGAGCAGAGCGCTTGAGTAGAAGAGTGTATTAGCGTTGGAAGCAGTGATTTTGAAGCCTCAGGGGTCGATCCCCTTTTATAGCAGGTCTAGGGGTGCCCGGGACGTTGGGGGCGCCCTCCACGTGTCCTCTGATCCGCAAGCCTCTCGGTCAGCCTTTATCCCGCCAGGATCTAGCTGAGGCTTTGACGGGGCGCCCAAGAAGCAGGGGGTGCCCTGGTTGACAAGTTCACCTGGCTTCTCGACTGGATAAGTTTTATTCGCTTCGTTAGCTTGAGCCCGGGGCGCCCAAGGTATCCGGGGCGCCCGGGAGCATGGGGGCGCCCCCCAGTGAGCTTCCGAAGCGTTTTCTTGCTTAACTTGTTTTGCCTTGACCTTGGGGGCGCCCGGGACCTCCGGGGTGCCCTGCCCAGCTGCTGCCCCTCTCCTTTGGGGCGTTCTGAGCTGCAGAAACTAGTTCCTTCGGTCCTGCATCCAGGGTTAGTCCAAAACAACACAAAGCAATAAATTATTAGGTTCATACAACCTTAGCTGTCTTGGTTCTGACTTTGGGTCTCCAAAATGGAGCCCTAGGTCGAGCCAACGCCTACTGTTCTCTCGACGGGGAACGCCTCCTCACCTACTCCTCTCAGAAGAGTTTACCTTTTGCCAATCGGCTCCTCCGGTTGGACTTTTGCCCGATGCACCTGACCAGGTCTTCGTGCCCACCTTTAGAGCAGGTCTTCGGTGCCCAGCTCCTTGCCAGGGCTTCATGCCTAGTCCTCGACCAGGACTTCGTGCCCACCTTCCGAGCAGGTCTTCGGTGCCCAACTCCTTGCCAGGGCTTCGTGCCCTGTCCTCGACCAGGACTTCGTGCCTAGTATACCTAGGGCTTCTTTTCCTGTACACTTAGTAAATGTGTTAGATCAACATTATATCTTAACTTTTGAACCCTTTGCCATTATCAAAACACAGGTTCGACTTGGGTGCTATCTGTACCAACAATCTCCCCCTTTTTCATTTATGGCAACCTGGTTCAAAAAGTTATGTTAATTAAAATAGTTTAGTTTCCTCCCCCTTGAAGGAATCTCCCCCTAGGTTTTCTAAAGGTTCGTGGGGTTAAAAAAAATTTCTAAGTCAAAATAATGAAATTAATTTTTCAAAACTTAGAAGATTTTCCAAAAGAATATTTTCCAAACATACTTTTCGATTGGGCACTTTTGAAAAATCTTATACTTAGCAATTTTAGAAAGATAACTTAGCCGAAAAAATTTCTAAAACATCTTTTACGTTCTTAGAAGCGCTTTTAAAAGTTTTCAATCTTTTTAGTACTTTTAGAAACTTAGGAACTTTTCTAGAGAAGTTCAGAAATAAGTACTTAGAGATATTTTGAACATAGGTTAAGTTTAAGTGCTTAGAGAATGCTTTTTAAAAACTGTTTGGGTCAAGTACTTAGAATCAATTTTGAAATTTAGATTAAGTACTTTTAAAATAGTTTTGAGAGAAAGAAATAGATTAAGTACTTTGAAAACAATTTTGAAAAAACTTATCTTAAGTACCTTGAAAACAGTTTTGAAAAAAAACTTACTTAAGTACCTTGAAAACAGTTTTGAAAAAAACTTAGCTTAAGTACCTTGAAAAGCTTAAGTACCTTGAAAATAGTTTTGAAAAAAACTTAGCTTAAGTACCTTGAAAAGCTTAAGTACCTTGAAAACAGTTTTGAAAAAAAACATAGAAAAAGAATTTTAAAGCTTCTCTCCTTTTCTATCTCTCCCCCTTTGCTATATATCAAAAACAAAGTAATATAGCAAATAAAAATAAACTGCATAACAGAATAATGTGATGTACTAAACCAATTCAAGATACAAACCGTATTAAACCAATTTTGATTATCTCTGTAGGGTCTTGTCTAACCCAATTAGTTACTTACTAACTGTTATAAACAGTAGTTTTCGCTAGGGTTAGTCAAGTTAAGTGTTTTGTTCAAGTTAGATTGTCTAATCTTGACACTTAACCTAATCACTGTTTAAGTTGTATTTAGTGCCCCAATTACTGCAGATGCACTGACTTAAAGCATCTTGAATTAAGACAAAGACCTAAGCATCTCAACCCATTCTAGATTATCAATCAACAGTACCCTAAGGTGCTTGTGAGATGCTGGCTTCTAGATCTATAGGTGCATGCAGTTCTAGGGTTAGGGCCTAGGCTAAGTCCATTTGCGAAAAAGCCCTAATTTTGAAGGGGGTAGTTTCTCCAAAAAAAACTAAGTCGAAAAAATTAAAAAGAAAGGCTAAAAAGATTTTCAAATTAATTAAAGGCTAATTTGGAAATTAAGTAAAGCAGTTTTAAAATTATTTTAGAAACTAATTTTTCAAAATAAATCAGTAAGAAAAGGTAGAGTAAACTTATTCTACCAAGCATAATCCTAATAATGATCAGATAATCAAGAAAAGCAAATAATCTAACTCAATAGGTTAGCTGGTAAAAGAGAGAACCAACACAATCATACAAGTCAAATATGAGTCAACCCTACTGAGTAGGGGCAGTCAAATAGTCACTAGTACAATGCCAATCAAATCTAGGAGGAGGGATCAGGATTATCAGAAGAGCTGGGCTGCCACGCTCTGAGTAGTGACATCATCTCAGTGTATCAAGCGTCATCTACTTCTCGATCGGCTCTTCGAGCGTCCATCTGCTCGAAGTGGTAAGCCTCGACCTCCTCTCGGAGGCTGTGGAGCTCCGTCTGCATCTGAGTGAAGCGCTGGTTGACGGTCAGTGGTGGTGGCTCGTCGATGTGCTCGCGAACCTCGATTGCCAGATCTGCGACATCGACTTCAATTTACTCATCCGAGTCGATCTGGGGTCCGGCTCTCTGACATCTCCAGGACAAAACCCCGGTACCCGAGACCTCTATACCAGCTAGGGAGAAGTTCCTATAACCTATCTCATCGAAGTCAGTCAACGCGGCCATCTCTCCCTCGGTGATGTTACGACTGTGATGATGAAGAATGGAAGTGATGATGTGGCAATAGGGAGTGCGTACCCGCCCCTGCGTGGTAACACTGGACACATGTAGGATCGCATGGAACATGTGGAGTCCAATGTCGATATCAAACTGATGAATCAATGCGTATAGGAGGAAGGTGTGAAATGGTCGCATGGTAGCGACGTCTCTAGTGGATAGAGGCAGGATGCATCGGACTAGAACTCTATATAGAGCGTAGTCCTGGACCTGAAGGTCAACAGACTGAAATCGTCTGGCCAGGGGGTTTCTAACATGCCTATAGAAGTAGGAGTGTAGAGTATCTAGGGTAATGTGAGAGTAGGGAGCATCAAAGGGAGGCTCCCTAGGAGGGTAACAACAAAAGGTGGACTGTGAGAGTCGTAGTCCAAGAAATCGGTTGATCAGCGAAGGTGTGATGCTCAGGGGTATCCCTTGAACGGTAGTGGTGAACATAAGACCATCTTGTCTAATTATGTTGTTATAGAATTCTGCACATAAGGATGTGTTAATTGGATGAGTGCAGAATACGAGGTTGTCTAATTGGTAAAAGTTTATAACATTCATTGCCAAGGGACAGGATTGGGTGAAGAATTGTCTATTTAAGTAGCTCATTTTTATAGGTTTGTAGGTCGTTCGAGCAAATCTGTTACAAAGTTCTAAGGTTGGGAATCTAGGATCGGGACTAGGTTCGGTATCGGGGTCTGATTGGTTTGCTCGGCGTTTTCTAACATAAGAAACATGTATTTGAAGGAAGGAATTCAAGAAAAATAATTTTGAGTGCGTAAGAAAAAAAAGAATTATACCGAGTAGTCGTTTGGGGAGGCATGGTCGAGGTTGAGGGAGCAAGAAGGTCACTTGGTCGCCTTGGAGGGAAGAGAGTTGGAGAGGAGAAGGTTTTGGTTGTGGCAAATGAGTGAGGCTTGGTGGCCTTTTATAGAGTTCAGCCGGGCGCCCTGGAGTGAGAGGGCGCCCCGGACCTTAAGGGCGCCCCCGTAGGCTGCAGCTGCATTTTGGAAGCTTTCTGCTTTTGACCATGTCTATGGGGCGCCTGTGAGGACCCGGGCGCCCTGGTCAGTTGCTTTTGCAGTTTTTTGTCTTGAAGGAGATAAAAAAGAAAAGGCGGGGCGCCCGAGGGTTCGCGGGCGCCCGGGCTAGACTAGATTGACATGATTGGCTGCTTTTGACCGGATTTGACCTGTTTGACTGGTTTTGTCTAATTTGACCAGGTCAACTTAGTTCTAACTTACAAGGTTTAGTGTTTGTGCTTGAAAAAAAATATCAGATAAGATTTAGTTAAATTAAACCTAGCTGTCTCAGCCAATCTAGAGTTATCAATCACGTTAGCCTTATAAGTTTTGTGAGACAGGTTTTGGTAGATAGAATTATTTTGAAAAAAATTATGATTTTAGAAAAATTGAATTAATTTTGAAAACAATTGATTTTGAAAAAAGATGTTTGAATCTACAATTAACTGAAAATTTGTGTTAGATTCCAATTTTACAAAGAATAATTTGAATTTGAATTTCAAAAATTGGCTTCCAGGTCTTGGCGAGGCACTAGGCCTTCTTTGGCCGTAGCCTTATTGGATCATCAACCCTTTCTTTGACAAAGTCTTTTAATGAAATTTCATTTTCAAAACTATTTTTTGAAAAATTCTGGTCTAACTAGTTTGAGTCTTAGATCGGTAGCTTCGGCTAGTTTCATCAGTCTAAAGAGACCAAGTAGAGTATACTTGACCTTATTAGAATTGGCTTCCCTAACGTACTATCATCTCACCGCCACCCAATACTATGTTGTTCAAATTTCAGTTAAGTTGGTTCAATCCTTAAACTAACCAATCCTAATTCTAAGCATGGTAAATTGCAAAACAAAAATAAATAGGCAATCATGTAATTTTCGAGCAAGAAAAGAATTTTATTTAATTATACAAATTATTTTTAGTTTGGCTCCCCCTGGACTAAAGCCTCGATAATGGTTAGGCAAGATGTGAATCTTGTCCTTGGGGATCCAATACTGATTTGATCCAGTTTGTTTATTTAAGCATAGTTTGGGTACCCATGCCTGAATTTTAGGTCTGGACTGGTTCAGTACAACATGGTAGGATCTTTGTCTAGATTTTGTTCTATAGCCTAATCCGGATCGATTTAGAACCGACTTCTGTTTTCCAAGAATCATGTCTAGACCCTTGGAACCAGAGGTGAATCGTTCTAATGTTGTTCTGAGGTCCTTGACTTGAGTTTTCAAGGAGGAGTTCTCTTTCTCAAGTTTTTCAACTTGAATAGAGGTTCCTTCTTGATCATTCTCAGTTAAGGTTCCGAAGACAGCTCCCTCTTTCAAGAGTTTTACTTCCTGGCGGAGGCATTCGACTCAGATTTTGGCTTTTGCCAAGTCTTGAGAAAGATATGTAATTAATTCGTTTAATTGACTTCTTGAAAAACCACTTACAGTGATCCCGCCATCCTCTGAAAACGTGAGTTTGCCGTCGTCCGGCTCCGATTCTGACTCGGTCTCGATTTCTTTTGAGGCGGTTAGTGCAAGCAGGTTAGACTATGGGGTCTCTTCTTCTTCTTCGGACGAAAACTCATCCCACGTTGCTTGAAGAGCCTTCTTTCTTCTTGCTTTCTTGGCTTCCTTTAGGTTAGGGCATTCTGATTTGAAATGCCCCTTTTTGTTGCATTCGAAACAAGTCACAGTTGATTTGTTCTTTGTTGGTTCAGCTGGATCATCCTTCTTTCGGCTGGCTTTTCTTCTGTTGGATTGATTCTTTAATTCCTTGTAGTAGTTCTGGGCAAGCCGGAATAGTTTGGGTCGATCTCCTTCACTGTCTTCTGAGTCTGAGTCTGAATCAGGCTCGGGTGCAAGTTGAAGTTTCTTCTTGGTCATTTTTCCAGTTTTACCTGCAATAAAGGCAATGCCTTTCTCGGCCAGTGTGCAGTTAGTCTGCTCATGTAATTCAAGTTCGGAAAATAGTTCATCTAATTTAATTTTTAAAAGGTCCCTTGAAACCTTGTATACATCTACCATAGATGCCCAAAAGGTGTTTCTCGGGAAAGCGTTAAGAGCGTACCTTATCAGGTCACGGTTTTCTACCTTGTGACCGATGGTGTGTAGTCCGTTCATTAACTCCTGAATTTTGGCGTGGAGATGGGCTGCTGTTTCATTGTCATTCATCTTGATCGTGTACAGCTTGTTCAGGAGGAGATCTCTGTTGCTGATTCGAGTATCTGAAGTTCCTTCGTGCAGCTCAATTAGCTTGCCCCACAGCTCCTTGGCACTGTTGAATGGTCCCACCCGATTCAACTCTTTCTTGGTCAGGCCGCATTGAAGGGTCTGGGTCGCTTTAGCATCAACTTCAATTTTTCTTTTCAGAGAGGTATCCCACTCAGCATAAGACTGTGGCACTCCATCAGCATTCCTTGGTATTTCCAGTCCTGACTGGATGATGATCCACATGTCCACCTGAGTTTTCAGGTGGACCTCCATTCTGCTCTTCCAGTAGGAGAAGTCCTCTCCACTGAAGAGCGGCGGTCTTGCGGTACTGAAGCCTTCTTGCATGGCCATTTAAGAAAATATCCCAAGACTTGGTCTTGGATTAGTAGTGCGGGAAGCAAAAAATATTTATCAAGGGGTGCTGCACCAACCTCGATTAACGATGAAAATTCAAAAAAAATTTAAAAAAATCCAAAAAAACTCTCAAATTGGTGGTTGCACCAAATTTGATCTTCCCAGCTCTGATACCACTTGTTGGATCGAGAATAACGATAGAGGGAGTGAATATCGTAAGCCGTTTCGAATTTAGAGAGAGTATGCACAGCGGAAAATTAACACGAAAACCAAACACAAACACCACGATTTACTTGGTTCGGAGTAACGGTCGGCTCCTACACCAAGGCCCACAGTCATTGACCATTTACTGTGGGCAATTCTATATGTGCGCAAAAAGGTTTACAGATAGATATTACAATTGTAGTACAGTAAACTTAAAAGGACAGCTCTTCGTTACCGACGTCCTGTGTGGAATGTATCTCGGAGCAGAGGGACGTCGTCGGCGCTTGTATCTCGAGTTGGGAGGTTTCCGGAGCAGAGCACTTGAGTAGAAGAGCGTATTGGCGTTGGAAGCAGTGATTTTGAAGCCTCAGGGGTCGAGCTCCTTTTATAGCAAGTCTGGGGGCACCCGGGACGTTGGGGGCGCCCTCCACGTGTCCTTTAATCCGCAAGCCTCTCGGTCAGCCTTTATCCAGCCAGGATCGGGCTGAGGCTTTGACGGGGGTGCCCTGGTTGACTCGTTCACCTGGCTTCTCGGCTGGATAAGTTTTATCCGCTTCGTTAGCTTGAGTCAGGGGCACTCAAGGTATCCGGGGCGCCCGGTAGCACGAGGGCGCCCGGGAGCATGGGGGCTCCCCCCAGTGAGCTTCCGAAGCGTTTTCTTGCTTAACTTGTTTTGCCTTGACCTCCGGGGCGCCCTGCCCAGCTGCTGCCCCTCTCCTTTGGGGGCATTCTGAGCTGCAGAAACTCGTTCCTTCGGTCCTGCATCCAGGGTTAGTCCAAAACAACACAAAGCAATAAATTATTAGGTTCATACAGCCTTAGCTGTCTTGGTTCTGACTTTGGGTCTCCAAAATGGAGCCCTAGGTCGAGCCGACGCCTACTGTTCCCTCGACGGGGAACGCGTCCTCACCTACTCCTCTCAGGAGAGTTTACCTTTTGCCAACCGGCTCCTCCGGTTGGACTTTTGCCCGATGCACCTAACCAGGTATTCGTGCCCACCTTTCGAGCAGGTCTTCGGTGCCCAGCTCCTTGCCAGGGCTTCGTGCCCAGTCCTCGACTAGGACTTCGTGCCCACTTTCCGAGCAGGTCTTCGGTGCCCAGCTCCTTGCCAGGGCTTCGTGCCTAATACTCGACCAGGACTTCGTGCCTAGTGTACCTAGGGCTTCTTTTCCTGTACACTTAGTAAATGTGTTAGATCAACATTATATCTTAACTTTTGAACCCTTTGCCATTATCAAAACACAGGTTCGACTTGGGTGCTATCTGCACCAACAAAAATAAATTATATGATCTTTATTTTTACAAATTGAAATTTCTATTCCTTTGTTTGTAGAGGTGGCACTTGACACTTCTTCATTGACCTCGGATGATGATGATGATACTCTTTCTTGTTCCAATGTCAATGGCAAATTTTGCTCCCCCTCAATGCTTGAAGTGGAAGCTTCTAGAATTTCATGCTCGGATATTGAGCATCTCTCAACTTTTAAATCCTCTTCATCCGATGAATCTCTCTCTTTTGATTTGTATTAACTCGGCGACGTGGAGGGATCTTCATGGAGCTGGTCAATTTGCGTCATAACTCCTTAGCATCATAATAGTCTCCAATTTTATCGAAGATGGTGCTTGGCAATAGATTGACCAACAATTTAGTCACTTTGTCATTGGTCTCGCATCTCTTGATTTTCTCTTCATTCCATTTACTTTTCGTGAAGAGTTTTCCATTATTGCTTGTTGGAGCTTCAAAACCCTCCATCAGAGCAAACCATTGCTCTATATCCATCATGAATAAATTTTTTATCTTTGTCTTCCAAAGATCAAAATTTGCTTTGTCAAATGGTGAAGGTGCCCAGATGGCATACCCGAACTCTATTCTTGAAGTTGAAACCTTTTGATAATGACTTCTTGAAATTAGGGTTTCAAGCTTCTACTTCTTCCTATTCCTCTAGCACTTGCTCTCTCGCAATGAGTCCGAAGAAGAGCAAGCTCGCTCTGATATCACTTGTTAGGACCGGTAGGGAAGCTAGAGGGGGGTGATTAGCTCCAATCTATGCTCATAGAAAATTGTAGGGGCAATCTATGGTCCGGAGTGACCATGTGTTTTGATGTTTGGGGAAAAGGTTTAAGTTAGGTTCACCCTTGTATTTGATATGCGTATTTGGGTATGCATATTTGCAGGATACACATGGACTTAGTTGGACGGCTCTGGGTCCGGTGAAGGATGGTGTGAGGAGACAAGTCGTGGGCTTGTATGCTTTCGAGGGACTGTGGACAAAGCAGGGAAGATGAGCCGAGGGAAGCGAACTTCGAGCCATACACGAAGGATGGCATGGGAGATAGGTCATGGGCTTGCATGTATCCGAGGGATGAGAGCCAAAGTCGAAGAGGGCTTGAAGGCAACAGGTCGAGGCTGCTGAATGGAGAGTCAACTGAGTCGTGAGGGGTCAAGTGCTGAGGGAATTGTACTCGGGAAGGAAATCCTAGGGTTCGAGTGCTGAGAGAAATGTACTCGGGAAGGGAAACCTTAGGTTTGGAAGTGGACCAATCGACTGATGCTTGGATCAGTCGACTAATGAAGCCCACAGAAAGATCACTTGACTGATCCTGGATCAGTCGACTGATGCAGCTGGAATTCAAATGTTCGGCTGTAATGTTTGAATCCTAGAGGCACCAGTCGACACCAGTAGACTGCTAACAGTCTTCTCTGCAAAGAGCTCTATTTAAGAGAGCACAATTTTGGCTGAGAGTTTTTGACGAAATTGGCTTTGATTAAAGGCCAATTAGTAGTCTAAGTGCTCAGAAGAGTGTTGCGGATTGTGGCGAGGTTTCTCCACCCACAAGGAGCTACACGACCTAGCCGGTGTCTTCCGGGGAGTCATCCACTGACGGATCGGGATCATCCACCTTACGGACAGTAGTGGAGTAGGAGCTTTTTCTCCGAATCTCGTAAATCAGAAGAAAAATTGAAGGAAGCTATTCACCCCCTTTAGCTAAACGACAAGGTCCCAACAAAGATTTGCCACAGCGAAAACTTGAGTAATGCTAACACCTTAGGATTTACTTGGTATCTACCTCCTTGATGTGACTAATCCAAGCATCTACTCTTCCTTACTCTTTCATTCACTATAAAAGATCTCCTTCTTGAGGTGGAGAAATCTCTTACAAACTCACTACAAGAAATACAACCAAGAATAAGCAAATACAAAAAATTCTTACATGATTTACGACAATGAACTCTCTTTACTTTTCTTGCTTTCTTCTAGTTTGGAATCACCTCTCGACCCTTGGAAATGTAGTAGTACTTTGCTCCAGGAACTCACTCGAAATGGTGATGGATGGAGAAGAAGTGTTCCTCTTCAAACCTATGTGAAAACCCCATATACCCGCGACCTAGGGTTCACCCAATCGATTACCACGTCAGACTAGCCATTCAACGACTATATTTTGAAGCTTAATCGATTAGCTAATCAATTAAGAAGATCTTAATTGATTGTTGAATCGATTCAGCACCTTTCTTTGCTCTCACAATATAGTCGTAATGGATTGTCCAATCAATTATGGTCCTCCTTAATTGATTGCCCAATCATTAAGAGGATGTTGAATCAATTACTCAATCGATTCAGCGTTCTTCTGTTCTCATGATAATCTTGCGCCAATCGATCACCCAATCGATTGACAGACCCCTTAATCAATCACCCAATCGATTATAGACTTTCTGTTATTGTGAGACAACAGCCCAATCGATCACTTGATCGATTGTCACCCTAACACATGTTTAGGGTTCCCTTGCCTAACCCTGGTCAGCTATGACCTATTAGGATTTGCTCACCAAATATCCGATCAAACCTTTGACCAACTTGGACTTTCCCTTGCCTAGTTCTTAACTAACACTTTTTTTTATGCCAACGTACGATCTCCCAGATCCATTTGGAGTTCTCTTAGTCCCACTATGTGTGCCTAATCCCACTTGGACTTTTCCTATGCTAGCGTATGATCTTCATGATTCACCTGGACTTCACCTAGTTCCACTAGGACTTTTTCCATGCCAATGTGCAATCTCCCTGATCCACCTAGACTTCACCATTCAAGTCTCCAGTCAACCTTGACCTAATTGACTTATACAATGTTCAAACATCATTGTCAAATATTGAAACTCAAGCTTACCCGAGCCTAGTCAAACTAGGTCAATCCTGACCTAACGAAGATTGCACCAACAATGATGAATAAATATTGAATCTTCATTCGCAATAGATATGCTCAACTTCTCAGGTTATGCACTTGGAAAGGTTGTTGCAGCTAAGTTTGACATTGAGATATTAAAAAAGCCACTTCAATATGTATTATTCAATTGTCATTATGACCAATCTTATATAAAGTATGCTTTTTTTTATATAAATCATGTGTTTAAATATGTAACTATTTAAGTCATATTTATTTATAAATATATTATTCTTTTTGAACTGAACACTGAAGAATTGTGAATCGTAGTTATTCTCGTATTCCATCGCACTAAATTAAGGGTTTGTCTAGTGAAACGTTTGCCTCATGATTTGCAAGTCATGTAAGTTGTGTTGTAATAGTTATTAAAACTATATATTATAATTATTTTCAAATATGATTGATTATGTACTTATTGTATGATAGATTGAAGATACTGCAAGACTACAACCCTAAAGCCCTAAAATTCATATCTTCATGATTTCTTTCCTTTCTTAGTCTTAGGGTTGAAGTCTATATAAACATGTATTTAGATGTAAGAGAATTAATCCTCTATTCTTAATAAAATTTCCTTTTTATGGTAAAATATGGAGGATAACGGTTATCTCTTCTTGCCTTCTCAAACCCCCTTCTCGTTAGCATGCAAGATAATCACTATTCTATCTGGCATCATATGGTATTAGAGATGGCAAGTCAAATGTTAGATCCAATGGAAGGTTATCGTGGTCGTGCTCACGGTTGCAATTACCGACAAGTTCTGATTGAGGAAGTCGAGCACCATGAACGTTGCATTCAGGATATGATGATGATTGAGGATTCATGGAGGCAAGATGCAGAATTAATCTTGCAGATGTCAACAATAGCGGTAGCTAAAAATCTTGAAGGTCGGGAGATTTTAGATCGAGGATCTATGTCTACCTTCGAGAATCCTGACTACCATCAGATTGTAAGTCAAGAACATCATGTTTGAGAGGAGACTTATGAAGACCTTGATTTTTGAGTTGAACTATTCGAATTTTCTGGTATGTTACATACAAATAGTTTCATTGATTGGTTGAACAAAGCTGAGTGAATCTTTGAGTATACGTAGGTTTCAGATTGAATAAAGGTGAAGCTGATTGAAATCTGATTCGAGGGACGAGTATCATCATGGTGGGAATATATACAACATTCACGAGACAGACAGGGCAAGTCCAAAATAGTTGATTAGGAGAAGATTAAGAGAAAGTTGAAGGGTTACTTTCTACTTTTCAGGTACGGCCAAACTCTGTTTGAATGACTTCACTCGTTGAGACTGGGTGTGTGTTAAATATAGAAAAATTAAAGGGCTAAAATTCATAAAATCCTAAGTTAAGGGCTTAGTTTGGATAAGCAAGAATTTAGAGGGGGTTTTTACAAAATGCCCCCCCACTTAATCCCTTCCTCTCCTTGCAGTTTCAGCCCAACATCACTGCCCCTGTTTCGCTGATAACCTCTCACACAATTTCTCCTCTTCCCCCATGGCGATTTTTCTTCCTCTTCTTTGTCTCACGCGAGCGCAAGCCAACGACGAGGTTGCATCACAGAGAGTTTGTCGCCACCGATCCCTCTTCTATCCGATCAGTCAAGTGCGCCAACGTTGGGCGTGGCCAGGGCACGCAGGTTGTCGCTGACCATCTGCCACCGTGTTGCTGCCTGCCCTTTTTCCCCCTCTTCAATCGATTGGTGCATCCTCACAACCACTTCAAGGTATTTTATCCATTTTATAGACATGTATTGGTTCTTTTTATTTTTGTGTGCCTTGAGGGGCTTATGTATTCATTGCTTTGTCGTAAGTCAGACTGATTTGCAGTCAAATCAATTTTGGTATATTTGTGTTGTATTGTCTCTTTTACTTTCCTTATTCCAGCCGTGTTGGCTGAGGTATCGGTTGGACATGTAGGCCTTGATATTGGTTTTAGATTATCCGCTATACAAGGGAGGTGAAATCCGATTTTTATTGGACGAGCTGCCCTTGGGGCATGACAATTTATTTCGTATCAGAGCTAGGTTTACGAGTCTTTTCATATTTGTTCAGAGTCATTTTCTCAATGTGTTCGTGTTTGGGACTTGGCGCGATGAGACTTCTCCAGGCGACAGATACTTCCTTTAGTTTCTTGTATCCTTTATCATATTTAGGTATGATTAGAGATTCTTCCATTTTATTAGACATTGTATTTATTCGTGTACCCATCTATTGGTATTCTTTGGATTTGGTTAGGCCTGATGACTTGAAGTCATTCAATTTATTTTAATCAATAGTTGCTCGTACCTGGTTAAATGACCTAGCAAGCATGATTGAGTACCTGATCTACAATGAAGCAGAAGAGTAGCATTAGCTACATCTTATTACAATTGGTAGAGGGCCAATGGATCCTATTCTATGAGGATTTCATCATGGATCATCATACTTGGTAGGATAACCTTGATAGTACATTTGGATAAATGACTTATATTAAGATTGAAAAGTGTAGAGCTAATTGCTTGACACTCATGGGTTGTCATTTGTACTAGGTTGGGATAATTAAGAAGGCACTTTCAGATTTATGATTTGCACTAATGTGAATCACATACGAGATTAGGCCACCCCGGGTGGCAAACACCGAAGATGATCTTCGGAAGGTAAAGAATCACTTGTTAATTATTTTGGATATCTTTGAGAGATAGCATTTCGCTATCTCCTTTCGGTAGAGTTTGACGCCAGGAGTTCCTGAACCTTGAGTGGAGGAATTAGAGCAGATTGGGTTATGAGACGATGGTCGGTCAACTCGCCTGATGCTATTTTATGAGGGGATATACCTCATAGATCGGTTGTATGTGTTAGATGTTCTCGATGGTTCTAGGAGGTGGCGAATTTGGTGTTAGCTGCCTAACACCTATGAGGTTTGACTACAACTAGTGGAAGTCATAGTAGAGGATCTTCGTGTGGCACACTGTTGATTGTCAAGTGAGGGTGGTCACATTTTGACCCGGAACCAGCCCTTGTGGAGATTTGTTGGCACCTAGGATGATGGGATCTTCAGTTGTCTCTGTGTTTTAGGCTCAAAAACTTCCATTGCACGATTTCCAGGGTTTTGGTTGGCACTAATCAGAGTTGATGACAGTAGTAGCCCTCAGCTCTCGGACGTTCTTGTAGTCCAAGAATTTTCGAATATATTTCTGGAGGAGTTTTCTAGAATTGCCTCCGAAGAGGCAAGAGGAGTTCACGATCGAGCTGATTCTGGAGACAACACTAGCATAAAAGGCTCTGTATCGTGTGACACCTTAAGAGTTGGACGAGTTGAAGATCTAACTACAGGAGTTATTAAACAGGGGATTCATTCGTCCTAACGTTTCTTTGTGAAGAGCCCTTTTGAAGGAAAAGACGGATCTATGAGGTTGTGCATCAACTACTAACAATTGAATATAGTAACCGTTAAGAATAAGTATTCCTTACTGTGGATTGAGAATTTGTTGGGTCAGCTCACGAGCACATCAGTGTACTCTAAGTTTGATCAGAGATCTGATTGTCATTAGACTAAGCTTCATGAGATGATGAGGGTATTTTGTATTTCTGACAGAGGCCATGTGTTCTTGAGACACATTTGATTTTGGAAGAGCTGTTTCAAGAGGTACGTCGCTCGCGGTCCGCTATTCACCCGGGATGTACCCAATGTGTATAGTAATTTGAAACATTCCTATTGGTGGAACGACATGGAAAAAGGCATTGAGAATTCTTTATCTCGACTATTGGTGTGTTGTTAGATTGATGCAGTCAAAGCGTAGCAGACCTATAACGCACAGAAAGTAGCAGAAACCAATAAATGTAATTTGGAAGATTTTATACCTAAGTAGAACAATGGTAGATGATTTGATTCGGAGGATCGTCGATCGAGTAACCAAGTTCATATTTTTACTAATGACTTACTAGACTGACCCCTTAGGATTACCTTGCGGAGTTTCTAATGGGTCATGTATAGAACTACATTTCTGTGTAGAGTTTCAGATAGACATACAGAGTGCATCATTCACTATCTGGAGGACTTATTTGGTGCATGCAAGATGGACATTGAAGGCAGCTGGAAGAATCACGTACACTTGGTTGAGTTCCCCTACAACAACAACCATCATTCAATTATCCAAATGGCACAGTTTGAAGCGTTGTATGGTAGGGCTTGTCGAACATCCACCCTTTGGGAGGATGTTGGGGAATCTCAGTTGCTAGGATCTCAGAGAGCTCAATATGAGACAGAGTTCATATCATCAAACAGAGGTTGTCCAGGGCGCAGGATCACTAGAAGAGCTATTCTGATCAAGGACGGAGGCCTTTGGAGTTCTCCGTGGGTGACCATGTATTTCTACGAGTTTCACTCACGAATGGGATGAAGAGATTCAGCCTTAGAGGTAAGCTAGCTTCGCGATACTTTAGACCTTTCTAGATTCTGGAGAGAATTGGAGCAGTGACATACCGTATGACACTACCACCATCTCTTATTGGCGTACACAACGTGCTCCATATTTCCATTTTAAGGAGATATGTGCTAGAGATAGTCCATATTTTATTAGAGGTACCAGTTTCACTTCAACCTGATGCAACTCATGAGGAGATTCCGATGCAGATTCTGGATGACAAGGAGCGTCAGTTACAAAACAAGACAATCTGGCTGGTCAAAGTCGGATGGCAGCACCACTCTAATGTGGAGACTATATGGGAGCTCGAAGACATGCTTAGAGCTTGCTATCCTCATCTTTTTATCTGAGGTATATATTTTTATGTAGTCGTTTAATACTATTACTACCTGCTTATTAATTGATAGTATTGTTATGGTTAAATAGCAAATTTGAGGACCAAATTTTTATTAGTAGGGGAGAATGTTAAATATGAAAAAATTAAAGGGCTAAAATGCATAAAATCCTAAGTTAAGGGCTTAGTTTGGATAAGCCAGAATTTAGAGGGTCTTTTTGTAAAAAATACCCATCACTTAATCCCTTCCTCACCTTGCAATTTTACCCCGCTGTCACAACCCCTGTTTCGTCGACAACCTATCACACAATTTCTCCTCTTCCCCCATGGCGATTTTTCTTCCTCTTCTTCGTCTCACGCGAGCGCGAGCCAACGACAAGGTTGCATCACACAGAGTTAACCGCCGCCGATCCCTCTTATAGCCGATCCCTCTTATATCCGATTAGTCAAGCGCGCCAGTGTTGGGCGTGGCTAGGGCACGCAGGTTGTCGCTGACCATCCGCCACCGTGTCGCTGCCTGCACTTTTTCCCCCTCTTCAATTGATTGGTGCATCCTCACTACCGCTTCGAGATTTTCTTCCTTGGATCGATCGAGACCATTGACTCTCCCAATTCTCACTGATTTCTTCTGCTTTAGGTCAGATCCACTTGAATAAAATTCTATATTAGTAGGTTATACTCTTGTGTAGATATAGATGATGGTCTTGGTTGGATTGTATCTTGGATTTCCTATGGTCGTGGGCAACTTGAGGTTTTAGCTTGAATGAACTCACTTGGATTAGCTTGATCAGGTTTAGGGATTACTGTGATTACTTGTGAACGTGGTAAAGAGGTGTGGATGTTCTCCCCTTGTCGTAAACCACATGGAATTGATTCTGTGTGGGATAGGCTTTGGGCGTCGTTTAATTCTTTTGAACTTGTAATGGGCTGCCGAGATGGTAATAAAAAGTTAGTGTTTGATTTGGATGAAGGGAATGTTGGATTGTTTCAATTAGTGTGGGTGAAGCTTGACCGAACTATAGGTTGATAGCAAATCTATTTAGATATGATTCAAATTAATAATTAGTTTGGTATTACTTAAGGGTTAGTGGAAGAGATCAGTTAAGTGAAATGTTGACTAATCAGATATACCTTGATAAAATAGGGTGATCATTAGATTAGTTGAATTTTTAATTAATTAATGAGTTGTTAAAGTAATTAATAAATTGATTAATTGATAGGTGGGTTAACGATTGAAACTTAATCGAGTAAAGTGGTAAGATTTAAATTAAGTAGATGTTGTAATTGTGATTTGTCTTAATAATATTTAGTATTTTGTGTAGCTAATTTATTAATTTTATAAATAGCTAACTTCTGTCCTTGATACAGGACATTAATCGTTTGTGTGTGTTCGATCGTGGCAGTTCCTTCGGATACACACTACATTACGAGGAGGGTACCTTCTGACTTATCTCTGTAGATATTGTTAAGTTTTTATGTATGATTTCTTTTATGGATAGTAGTAGGATTTATCTTTATCTGCCTTTTGTTTAACTTGCTTGATACTTACTGCTTGACCCTTTGACAGACTCAATGTTTATTTTCAATACAGTCTCCATATTTGATACTCTGATTCTATAATACACAAGTGTGTACGTGTGCATAGGAGAACTTATATATCGCATGATACTTGATATTTATTGACACCTAGCATTAATGCATGCTTAGTAGCTTACTGTAGGTCATGAATTATGTTTTCAGACCTGTGCATGTCATATTGAGGATTGCTTGATGGATGTTGCGTGTGTTAGAGTCATGCAACATCTTTGCATTATTGCATAACTAACGATTCCATGCTCCCTTGTGGTTGAGACGGTTCGTCAGTGATATCAAGATCTACACACACTACCACTCATGGGTTAGTGGTACTATTAAAAGGGTATGTGCAGTTGCCCAATCAAGGCTCTGCTTGGTCGCTCATGGATAGTGATTTTCGTAGCATGGTAGCAGATAGGGATCCCTCCTCTTTTCCATGATACGAGGAGATGAGAGAGGTGCTCCCCCATATGACTTAGGGTAGGAGGATGTCCTCCGTTAGAATCCTATACACTCGGTCATTTAGGAGCAATAACGGTAGAGTGCATATAGTTGTCATAGTCATACCCACTCGACCTCACCCATGACTGGTGACGGTGGCTGACTGGCGTCAGAGGTGACCATGTCATTGCATCATATACACGACTTCATAGATTGCATTTGTTTGTGATTGTTGTATTTGGTTGAGCTATGATTGCTACATTTGGACTACATGCACATACATAAGATATTTTATTTGCATATGACTGGAGACCATTCAGGTTTAGGGATTTATGACCTTTATACCCTGTAGGTGAGTTTGATATGGGGATATACTTGCATATAGTGTACCGAACATATATTCTGATTTTCTCTAGGAGATTGTATCTACTTACTTCTGTACTACTGTTGTATGACCTTTTTATAGTCATTCATATCAATCCACGAAGTCCCCCTAGACTCACAACCGTTTGCTTTATTTTTGTTTCCAGGCTGATGTATTTGAAGTCACTAGGAGAGAGCCCAGTAGTCAGTCCTTCTACCTGTCGAGTTGACTTCATTATGATATTTGTGTTACGTATGTGTCTTTTGGTATTTTATGCATTTTATGGACATGTATTGGTGATTTGTATTTTTGTGTGCCCTGAGGGGCTTATGTATTCTGTTGGTGCAGGAAGCACCATATCGAACCTTGTTTTGATATGGCAAAGGATTCAAAGTTAAGTTTGTTTGTGATCTAACAATGTTACTCAAGTGTGCAGAGACAAAGCCCTAGCGAAGGACTGCTAGGCACCTGGCGAAGAACTGCCAGTATCCAAGCCCTAGCGAAGGACTGCTAGGCAACTGGCGAAGGACTGCCAGTATCCAAGCCCTAGCGAAGGACTGCTAGGCAACTGGCGAAGGACTGCCAGTATCCAAGCCCTAGCGAAGGACTGCTAGGCAACTGGCGAAGGACTGCCAGTATCCAAGACCTAGCGAAGGACTACTAGGCGCCAGGCTAAGGACAGTCTGGGACTAAAGCCCTAGCGAAGGAATGCTAGGCACCGAGCGAAGGGCAGCTCGGCATCCAAGACCTGACAAAGGACCGTCAGGTAAAAGTCCAACCAAAGGAATGGTTGGCATCAGGTAATTTCTCCCGAGAGGAGTAGGTGAGGACGCGTTCCCCGTCGAGGGAACAGTAGGCGTCGGTTCGACCTAGGGCTCCATTTTGGAGACCAAAGTCAGAACCAAGACAGCTAAGGCTGTATAAATCTAATTAATTGTTATGTTATCTTGTTTTGGACTAACCCTGGATGCAGGACCGAAGGAACGTGTGTCTGCAGCTCAGCAAGCCTCAAAGGAGAGAGGCAGTTGCTGAGAAGGGCGCCCGGAGCGTCCCGGGCGCCCCCAAGGGCCATACAAAACAAGTAACAAGAAGACTGGTTCGAATATACACTGGGCCGGGCGCCCCCTGCGCTGCGGGCGCCCCCTGGCACATACCTCGAACCAAGAAGCCCTCGAAGCCAAGCAAATAACCTTTGACCCGGTCAATGCGGGCGCCCCGAGCGCTGCGGGCGCCCCGGTTAAAACTGATCCCGAAGATAAGGGGATCAGACGCTGACCGAGACAGGAACGGATCGGCTGCCATGTAGGGGGGCGCCCCTGACGTCCCGGGCACCCCCTAGCCCTATATAAAGGGCCCTCGACCCCAGGCTTCGACAATCACTTCTTCCAACGCTTCAAAGTTCTTCTACGCTCGTGCCTTGCTCCGGAAACGCTTCACCTCGAGCCGACGACGTCCCGCTGCCCCAAAAAGATTCGATACACTCCGGACGTCGGTAACGAAGAGCTTAATATTTTATTACTATTTTATTGCACTCTCTTTGTAATTGAAATTATTGTAACCTATTTGCGCGAATATAGAATTGCCCAAAGTAAACGGTCAACGACCGTGGGCCTTGGAGTAGGAGTCGACACAGGCTCCGAACCAAGTAAAAACCACTGTGTCTTTGTGCTGTGTCTCGTATTTTTATTTCCGCTGTGCACTTACTCTTAGTTTTCCGAAAAAGAACGATTTCCGATATTCACCCCCTCTATCGGTTTTTCACGATTCAACAAGTGGTATCAGAGCGGGGTAGTTCAAACTTGGTGCAACCACCAGTTTGAAAGTTTTTCGGATTTACAAAATTTTTAATCTCATTTCTTTTCTTTCTAGTTAATCAACACAACTCGATATTTTTCCGCCTTTTTCAATTTTAAATTTTCATATTTTCACCATAAGTCTGAATTGATAAAACAAATAATTTTTGAAAATTTGTCACAAAATTTTTTTATCATTATTTTAATATTTTCCTCGAAATTCATGCTACCTTATTTTCGAGCAATTTTTTTTTACATTAAATTTTTAATTTTTCATCATTAATTAGAATTGACAAAATTAATATTTTCAAAAATTTGTCATAAATTGTTTTTATTATTTTAGTATAATTCTGCCTCGAAATTCGTGCAACATTTATTTTAAGCTATTTCTTCCCTTCTCCCGCACTACTAATCCAAGACCAAGTCTTGGTACAATTTTTTTTGTTATTTTGTTTGTGTGCAAGGTTTATATTGAATGGCCAACCAAGAGTGGAACAGTGCACGTCCACCACTATTCTCCGGCGACAACTTCAAGTTTTGGAGATGTGAAATGGAGTCTCTTCTGAAGGCCCACATGGACTTATGGCGAATCATCCAAACGGGATTCTCTTTTCCCGTAGTAGATGAGTCATCAATCGAGTGGGATAAACTGGATGAACACACCCTTAATCAAATCGAGACCGATGCAAGGGCAATCATACAATGTGGCCTAACCAAGGAGCAACTCGAACTAGTAGGTCCAATCAGATGTGCCAGAGAAATCTGGGAAAAACTAATTGATCTTCATCAAGAGATCTCAGATGAAGAAGAAGATCATGTAAGTTATCTTGCCCTTTCAGTCCAAGCACAAACAGCCGAGTCAGAGTCTGAACCCGAAACCAAAGTCGAACCAGAATCAGACGACGAATTGACTGAGACGGTAACTGATTTCGAATTCTTTTCTAAATTAGAATTAAATGATCAATCAGATACTATAATGGTCGAGGAAGGTGTAAATTTTAGTGCAGGGAAAACTCCTAAAGAACCACCAAAGAAGGAGCTTCAACCAGTATCCGAGTCCGATTCAGACACAGATTCAGAAGATGAGCCTATATCTGAGGCGGCAAGAATCAAGGGGGAGATTCCCAATAAAGAACGAAAAGGTAAGAGTGTAAATTCAAATTTTAATCATGTAATTTGTTACACATGCAGGGAGAGAGGACACTACCAAAGTGTGTGTCCGACTCGTAAGATTCGAACGACACCACCGACGGCGGCAAAGGAATCAGTTCCAAAAGCACGAAAGGACAAAAGTCGCATTCAATGCTTCAAGTGCCAGGAGTTCGGGCATTACAAAAGTGAATGCACTACCAAGAATGCCGGACAAACAATCGACAAAGGTAAATTTACAGTATTTGAAAATCCGTTATTTACCTTGAATAATATGAGTGATTCATGTAACTTAATTAAAGCTAATTTCAGAAAATTGAAACAAGAAAATGAAAACCTAAAACATAAGGTCAATAAGTTAGAAAATTTAATTCATAATCTTGCTGATTTCGAAAATCCGGAGTATTACTCCAATTGTGACCTTACTTAGATAATTGTGTGTTTTAATTATGTGTTTCTTTTGTATTTTTGTTTTTTTTGCTTAGAAATAGGATTGGTTAGTTTAAGGACTGAACCAACTTAACTGAAATTTGACAACATAGTATTGGGTGGCGGTGAGATGATAGTACGTTAGGGAAACCAATTCTAATAAGATCAAGTCTACTTGGTCTCTTTAGACTGGTGAAACTAGCCGAAGCTACCGATCCAAGACCCAAACTAGTTAGACCAGAATTTACCAAAAAGTAATTTTGAAAATGAAATTTCATTAAAAGGCTTTGTCAAGGAAAGGGTGGATGATCCCATAAGGCTACGGCCAACGAAGGCCTAGTGTCTCGCCAAGACCTGGAAGCCAATTTTTGAAATTCAAATTCAATTTACTCTTTGTTAAATTCGAATCTAACACAAATTTTCAGTTAATTTTAGATTCAAATATCTCTTTTCAAAACAAATTTAAATTGGGTTTAAAAATTAATTCAACTTTTCAAAATTAATCATGACCTTTTCAAAATAAATCTTTCTATTAAAATATGCATCTCACAAAACAGTTAAGGATATCCTGTTTTGTCACTTAGAAATGGGTGAGATGCTTAGGACCTAAAAGTTGAGTCCAACCCAACCAATTAAATCCAATTAAATCTTAATTAATTCAATTAAATCCAATTAAATCTTAATTAATTCAATTAAATCCAATTAAATCTTAATTAATTCAATTAAATCCAATTAAATCTTAATTAATTCAATTAAATCCACTTAAGTCTTAATTAAATCAATTAAATTCATTTAAATCTTAATTAAATCAATTTAATTCAATTAATTATTCTCAAAATTCAATTTAATTATTGTCAATCATTTATTTTCAAAATTAAAATATTTATCTCACACAACCCATAAGGTTAACATGCTTGACCACGTAGAACTGGGTGGGACATCTAGGACCTAAAAGTATAATTCACTATCCTTTTAAATGAGAAGGTTTACAAAATTATCTCTATTTTGTTTTGTCAATTTATTGTACTATACCCTACTTTTTCTAACATTTTTTTTATAAAAATTCATGTTAAATATCTCGATAGACTCGTTTTAAATATAATCTAGGGCTTGTTTTTTTTGGTCATCGATTGGTCAAAATTGGTCAAAATAGTCAACCCTAGTCAACATAGTCAAACCTGCTCAACACTGAAACCCCTAAAAGAACTTAGATAAAAGTCAGACTGTGTCAGATACAGGGGGAGTTTCTTTTAATACTTTTCAAAAAATTAAATTGTTTTTCAAAAACCTTATGCTCTAAATTTTATTATCATCTCGATAAGGTTTTCAAAAATTAATTCAAAAACCTTCGTATACTACTATATGTTTGAAAATTATCATCATTTCAAAATATTTTTTTAAAACTATTTTCAAAAATGTATCTCTTTGAAAGTTATCATACTCAGAAGGTTATTCAAAATTATTCTTTTAATTTTAATAAACCCTAAAGACACAGAGGAAGGTCCACTTCATGATCTACAAGGACTCCTAGGATGTGTCAAATTTAGGGGGAGTTTGAGTTAAAAGAAGAATTTCTGAAATATTTTTGGTAATTATTTGTTTTGAAATTATTAGATAAATTCCTTTGATCTGAACTGAACCCTAAGAACTCAGAGGAAGAATACTTGTAGTTAACAAGCGTCCAAGGACTGCGTCAAGTTTAGGGGGAGATCAAATTAAAAGAATTATTGAACATTTTCAAAACTATATGCTTTCATGGACTGCAAGTTTAAAATCTGTTTGAAAACTTAAATAATTTTTTTAAAAAATACTATTATTTTATTTTTCGAAATTTTTGTGGCTTATAAAATTATTTTTGAAATACTTAGGAATATTATTTTACTTGGGTTGAAAAATTTCCAGGACACTTAGGAAAATGTCCTTGTAGTTAACAAGGTTTCCTAGGATTGTGTCAGACTGGAAAAGAAATCAAGTCAAGTATTCAAAATAAAATTAATTTTTTTTGCATAATCTTCAAAAGTACTTCTATTTTTGCATAATGTTTTGAAAAGTACTAATACTTGTAAAGGCAATAGTGTTCTAAGTGCATGAAGTTTCTAAAAGATTTACCTACAAATATAAAATATTTTTTTAAGTGGAGTTTTGTTGGTGCAGCTTAAAGATTTTTTTGCTATACTTTCAAGAATTATGCTAAGTATTTTTATGTTTTCAAAACTCATAGGTTCTGATACATAAATTATTTTTTATCTTAGAAATGGTTTAAAACTTATACTTAAAGACCTTGTTTTCCAAAATGCACAAAGTGTTTCCAAACAAATAGTTCTAAGTAGATTTTCACTTAGTAAACAAAATTTGCCTAAGCAAAGACTTTTTGAAAATTTTGGCAAATGTTTGTCTTAGTGAAAAAACTTGTCTAGAAATTTTTTTTAAGATTTTGTTTTTCAAAATACACAAAGTATTTCCAAGCAAGGTTTTCTCCCAGTTCTCAAAGTTGAACCATTTGTTAGGGAAATTTGCCTTCAACATTTTGCCTAAGTAAATTTCTTTTTGCAAAACCTTGTAAGTAAATGTTATTTAACAAAATTTAGGTTTACAAAATTTCTCAAAATTTTACCTTGTTCGCCCATGTACGTTTTTGATATATATCAAAGGGGGAGGAAAGATTAAAGTTAAGTACTATATATTCAGGGTCTTAGGGGGAGTATGAGAAATAAAGGGAGTTTTTTTCAAATATATATTATGTTCATATTTCATTGTGTTTTTATCTTCTGTTATTAAATGTTATAAAGTTTTTACTTAACATTGAATTGTGTAAAATTGCTATACTTCATTTTTACATTATGTTCTCAACTATTATAAAGTTTTTTACTTAACTTTGAATTGTGTTGACATAATCAAAAAGGGGGAGATTGTTGGTGCAGGAAGCACCATATCGAACCTTGTTTTGATATTGGCAAAGGATTCAAAGTTAAGTTTGTTTGTGATCTAACAATGTTACTCAAGTGTGCAGAGACAAAGCCCTAGCGAAGGACTGCTAGGCACCTGGCGAAGGACTGCCAGTATCCAAGCCCTAGCGAAGGACTGCTAGGCAACTGGCAAAGGACTGCCAGTATCCAAGCTCTAGCAAAGGACTGCTAGGCAACTGGCGAAGGACTGCCAGTATCCAAGACCTAGCGAGCTAGGCGCCAGGCGAAGGACAGTCTGGGACTAAAGCCCTAGCGAAGGAATGCTAGGCACCGAGCGAAGGGCAGCTCGGCATCCAAGACCTGACAAAGGACCGTCAGGCAAAAGTCCAACCAAAGAAACGGTTGGCATCAGGTAATTTCTCCCGAGAGGAGTAGGTGAGGACGCGTTCCCCGTCGAGGGAACAGTAGGCGTCGGTTCGACCTAGGGCTCCATTTTGGAGACCAAAGTCAGAACCAAGACAGCTAAGGCTGTATAAATCTAATAAATTATTATGTTATTGTGTTTTGGACTAACCCTGGATGCAGGACCGAAGGAACGTGTGACTGCAGCTCAGAAAGCCTCAAAGGAGAGAGGCAGTTGCTGAGTAGGGCGCCCGGAGCGTCCCGGGCGCCCCCAAGGGCCATTCAAAACAAGTAACAAAAAGAATGGTTCGAATACACACTGGGCCGGGCGCCCCCGTGCTCCCGGGCGCCCGCGCTGCTCCCGGGCGCCCCCTACGCTGCGGGCGCCCCCATGCGCATACATCGAACTCGAACCCCTCGAAGCCAAGGCGATAAGACTTAGACCCGGTCAATGCGGGCGCCCCGCTGGGCACCCCGGTCAAAGCGGATCCAGAGGATCAGACGCGACCAAGACTGTGGCGGATCGAAGGCCACGTGGGGGGCGCCCCCGACGTCCCGGGCGCCCCCTGGCCCTATATAAGGACCCCTCGACCAAGGCTTCAAGACAACAACTCTCTCAACGCCTCAAAGCTCTTCTACGCTCGTGCCTTGCTCCAGAAACGCCTCACCTCGAGCCGATGACGTCCCGCTGCCCCGAAAAGAATCGATACACTCCGGACGTCGGTAACGAAGAGCTTAATATTTTATTACTATTTTATTGCACTCTCTTTGTAATTGAAATTATTGTAACCTATTTGCGCGAATATAGAATTGCCCAAAGTAAACGGTCAACGACCGTGGGCCTTGGAGTAGGAGTCGACACAGGCTCCGAACCAAGTAAAAACCACTCTGTCTTTGTGCTGTGTCTCGTATTTTTATTTCCGCTGTGCACTTACTCTTAGTTTTCCGAAAAAGAACGATTTCCGATATTCACCCCCCCTCTATCGGTTTTTCACGATCCAACAATTTGTAGCCCAAGTGTATGTAGATTATATCATTTTTGGGTCAACAAATAATGACTTCTTACAAGCATTCATCAAATGTATGGAAGATGAATTTGAAATGAGTCTTGTAGGAGAGCTAACATTCTTTTTAGGACTTCAAGTTAAGAAAACTAATGAAGGTACACATGTTTTTTAAACCAAATATGCTAAGGAAATGTTAAAGAAATTTGGCCTAGAAAATGCTAAGGTAGCATCTACCCCCATAGGAACAAATGTGAAAATGGATAGTGACATTGAAGGGAAAATGGTAGACTCTAAGCAATATAGGAGCATGATTGGAAGCCTACTATATCTAACCGCTAGTAGACCCGATATACTTTTTATGGTAGGTATGTGTGTAAAGTACCAATCTTGTGCCAAAGAGTCCCATTTAGTTGTAGTCAAGAGGATCCTAAGGTATGTCAAAGGTACCCTCAATGTCGGGCTTTGGTATCCTAGAACCCCTAGTGTTGATCTTATTGGATACACCGACTCGAACTATGCGGGTTGTAAGCTAGACAGGAAGAGTACTAGTGGAGGGTGTCAATTCCTTGGGTCTTCTTTAGTTAGTTGGAGTAGTAGGAAATAACCATGCATTGCCCTATCAACAACGGAGACCGAATATGTGGCAATGGGTGGGTGTGTTTCCCAACTCCTTTGGATCATGCACACTCTAGAAGATTATGAGTTATATTATACCAAGGTCAAAGTCTTGTGTGATAATGTAAGTACAATCAATTTGACCAAAAATCCGGTTCACCATTCTAGGACAAAACACATTGAAGTGAAACATCACTTCATTAGAGACCATGTGGCAAGGGGAGACATAGAACTACACTATATTGAATCAAAGTCGAACCTAGCCGACATTTTTACCAAGCCTCTTCCCGAATCAGAGTTTATATCCTTAAGAAGAGGCATTGGAATGCGTTTTGTAGAAGTATAGGATGAACCTTGGGATATTAGATTTGAAAAAGTGTGCTTGATCCATTAGGGTGATACATTTGGTTCACTTGTGCTTGTGGCATATTGTTGAATCATTAAAAGTATCAAAATATGAAAACTAGACCAACTATGGGGATGACAAGTGTTTAATCAATGGACACTTTGCCCAAAGATCATAGTTGGATATTTTAAACTTTTGAAAACCATTTTATGTTTTATATGCTTTGCCATGTTTTTAAAAGATATATGATTGCAAAATTAGATTGTTATTTTGATACAAAACTTAGTGGTTTTCAAGGATTTTTTTGAGTTTTTATCAAAAGTCAAGCATATTTGAAATTTTATATGGACTAATATTTTTCCTTGATAGAGTATATTATTTCAAACATGTCTGTAAATTTTTACAATTTTTGAAATTTTCTAGAATTTTTAGAGGGTTTCTGAAATTCGACAGAAAAGCTGAAAAAGCTGACTGAAAGCGTATCAGTCGACTGCCCCATGGGCAGCCGACTGGCATGCATAGTTTTAGATTCTGAAATTTTTTCAGAAATCCAACTTTCTCTTATTTGATGCCATAGCATTGGGTTGCTTGAGGCAATCATTTTGATGGTGTCAAAGGGGAGAATGGGTGGTTTAAGTTAGAATTCTGATTTGAAATGGATGGTTTAAAGCATTTTGTCTAACTTAGACCTTGGATGATTAAAAATGGGAGAAGACATGGATTAAGGGGGAGGTTACCTCTTAGGTTTTGATATGTCTTATATTTTTAATGTTGTTTAGTGTTAAGTGGAATCTTAACTTGGATTATGAGTAGAATTGAAAATGGGAGAAGACATGGATTAAGGGGGAGGTTACTGTTGGGAACGAGATGGCTATAGAGGGGGGGTGAATATAGACAATCGCTTTCGCCTTGCTAACTTATCACGATTTCTGCAACTCAAATATCAGTAGCACAGCGGAAAGAGTGGAAAACAGAGTATGCAGAAAAACGAAACGAAAGCAAAACAAACACAACTAGCAAGATCGCTAACAAGGAGGGTTTACAAGGTTCGGGGATAACTTGCCCCTACTCCTTGGCGTGCCCTTGAGGTGGGCGATCCCTTGATCGTCGGCAGATCAAGCCCCGGTTGACACCGGATATGAAGCAACCTCCTTCTCGGTGGAGAAACCTCTCCACAGCGTGTTTCAAACAATGATATATAATGAGCACAATGAAACAACAACAAGAAGGATCTTACTCAAGCTCTTAGGAAGAACAAAACACAGCAAGCTTCCCTGAGCTCCACCCAGTGGCGATCTCACGCAGACCCCTGTCTGCTTCGTGTCTTCCCACTGTCGGACTCCAAGCTTCTTGTTTTCTCCTTCAAGCGCTCAAGTATTATGATTGCTCCTCTATAGCTTGCTTAGAATGGTCGAAGAACTCAAGAACAGCAAGCTTGTTTCAGCAGAACGCAAGAACACGAAGAACTTTTCAAACTGAATTGCTCCCATAAAATCTCTACAGACTCGTCTTCTCGCGTTTCCTTTTGTTTCTCTGCCAAGCGACAAGTGACCACATCTCTGTAGCTCCCAGCTACTCATCTGCCAACGCCAGCCTCTACTGAGCTATCTTTGGACTCACTGAGCTCCTCAACCAAGCTCCAGTCTCAGCTCCAGTCTTCAGCTCGCCGTTGCAACCTGAGATGTGAAAAGGGATAAACCTGCTCCAAGGAAAGCACACTTTGACTTCTCCTTGAGTGTTTGAATCCTCCCCTGTCACCTGAAACTCAATCAGAGCATTAGAGCAGAAGATCACACAGCATATCACATATCAGAAACATACATCAGCAAATCCGATACGATCAGACGCTCTGACCGCGTCTGACAGTGAAATTTGAATTAAAGTGATCGGTCACCGGACCGATCCAGGGTGTGTGGATCGGTCACCAGATCGATCCACTGCTTTGCTGGGATTCCCAGATCTCACAGCTATACACTCCTGATCGGTCACCAGATCGATCAGGGTGAAGCCTGATCGGTCACTAGACCGATCAGATTGGATCCTGATCGGTCACCCAGATCGATCAGGGCAGATGAACAGTGACTTTTTAATCAAATCCAAGATCCCTGATCGGTCACCAGACCGATCCAAGACTTTGATCAGCAAGGGAACTCACTCACCATTTGCTCCCTGATCGGTCACCAAACCAATCAGGAGCAAGACAGCAAGGAAGCAGCCTGCTCCCTGATCGGTCACCGGTCCGATCAGGAGCCACACAGTAGATTCCCAATCTCACTGTGCGCTCCCTGATCGGTCACCAGTCCGATCAGACATAGCTGGATCGGTCACCAGACCGATCCACTAAGGAGCAGCGTGCCAATGTCCCTGATCGGTCACCAGACCGATCCAGTGACTCAACCCTAGCCCTCCAAGCTAGGAATTCATCCACCTTAGCCCTCCAAGCTAAGGATTTTTCCATCTAACTCTCCAAGTTGGGAATTTGCACCTAACCCTCCAAGTTAGGACTTTTCACCTAACCCTCTAAGCTTGGACTTTTCACCCAACTCTTCCGAGTTAGAACATCATCCAACCTAGCCCTCCAAGCTAGGCACCTGACCCTCCAAGCCAGGACTTTTTCACCTAATTCTCCAGGATGGGAATTTGCACCTAACCCTCCAAGTTAGGACTTTTCACCTAGCCCTCCAAGCTAGGACTTTTCACCCAACCCTTCCGAATTAGGACTTTTCCAACACCTAGCCCTCCAAGCTAAGATTTTCCACACCTAACCTCCCAGGTTAGGATTTTCCATATCATGCCTAATCCTCAATCAGGACTTAATCATAAACATCATAATCAACACACCTAACCTCCCAGGTTAGGAATTTCCAAATCATGCCTAATCATTGATCAGGACTTTTTCATAATCCACCTAACCTCCCAGATTAGGATTTTCCATATCATAATCATCCTCCTAAACCAAAATCGTTGTCAACACCAAAACAATAATCAGGGCCAGACTGCATCAACAGTTACCTCTTAGGGTTGCTATGTCTTATGTTTTTCAATTGCTATCTATTGCTATTGTTATTGTTTGCTGTTATTTATCTCTAAACATAAACATATTGCCACACATCAAAAAGGGGGAGATTGTTGAGGCAATCGACCCTAAAATGATTGGAAGATCATGATTTTGATGTGTGTGAATATGTTTAAAGTTAGAGTGTTATGTTGTATTTGATATGTGTGATTGAGTTTACAGGACTTGGAGAATCACACATGGTGAACATATCCGAAGGAGGAGAGCCGAGGGAGGAGACTCCAAGGGCAAGCCGGGAAGTGGACTTCAAGGGCACACGTAAAGGGTGACATGGAGGCAAGCCAAGGGAAGGCTTGTGTGTGCATCCGAGGGATGAGAGCCAGAGGAAGATGACTTCAAGGGGCGAGCCAATGGAGTGAACCTGAAGGCATACATGAAGGAGTATGTGAAGAATGGCTGGGAGTGAGTGGGCAGTCGACTGGCCAGAGGGCAGTCGACTGCCAAAACTCACAGAAGGTTTTCAGTATTCTACCAGTCGACTGGTCCAGAGGCAGTCGACTGGTATACCCCAAAAACTAGCCGTTGGCTAGAAATTAATGCTAGGCCAGTCGCCTGCCCCAGGAGCAGTCGACTGGTGCGGGGCTGGACAGACTGCGAGTTTGTCCTGTTCACCTATAAAAGGAGGACCTTTTTGCACTTGAGCGGTACGGTTCCATACTATAACGAAGTGCTGCTCGTGTGAAAAGCTTACTCATCTTCCTCTCTCTCATTCACTACATTCTGTAAAGAGGAAGACAACACCACTGTAAAGGTTTCTCCACCTGAAGGAGATTTTTCATAGTGGAAGTGGTGTACGTGCGTGGATCCTTGGATTAGTCACCCATCTGGGTGGATACCAAGTAACTTTCTGTTGTTAGCATTGTCTTTTCTGTCTTTTGCATATTATTATTTCCGCTGCGGTAACAATCTTGTAGAGATTCAACAAAAAAGTGCTATTCACCCCCTCTAGCACGCCAGTCGATCCATCATTAGGTGCCCATCCCTCGACTAGGACTTAGTGCCTAGGTTAACTATGACTTTTCATAACTTTGGTCCAGTTTTCTTGACTACCCTTCTCTTGTTCAACGTATCACTGACTTAAGCATATTGTCAAACATTGAAACACTTTGAGGAGGACATCACTGATGTATCTTGCACCAACACTTAGATGCTGATGTGGAGGCTTGCTTCGAGATGGCTTGGAAACACCCTTGTCTAGGGCGCCTGTCACAATACAGGCGCCTGACCTCATTCAGGCGCCTGGGAGCAGGAAACTTTCACCCTTTGTTCATGCAACCTGGGTTAGTTCCAAAACATAAAGAACAGAAAAATTATATATTATTTAGCATAATTAACAGCCAAAGTTGTCTTGGTTCTGATTTTGAGCATCCGAAATGGAACCCTAGGTCGAACCGACGCCTAGTGTTCCCTCCTACGGGGAATGCGTCCTCACCTACTCCTCTCAGGAGAGTTTACCTTTTTGCCAACAGGCTTCTCCGGTTGGACTTTTGCCCAATCCCCCGGATTAGGCCTTCGTGCCCAGTCCGCCACCAGGACTTATTGCCCAGCTTCACTCACTAGGTCTTCGGTGGCCAGTCCACGACTAGGACTTATTGGCCAGCTTCACTCACCAGGTCTTTGGTGCCTAGTCCACGACCAGGACTTATTGCCCAGCTTCACTCATCAGGTCTTCGGTGCCCAACCCGCGGCCAGAACTTATTGCCCAACCCTATGTCAAGACTTCATGCCTAGTTGACCTAAGACTTTTCTTGACTTTTCTCTCTCCCACTTTGCCATATATCAAAAAAAATTATAGAGATCTAATTGCAAATGAATTTTGAATTAGAGTTAGAAAAAAATTTTAAGTACGTATTGAACCAACTCTAGTGAATTCAAGCAATAAAAAGGACCAAATCAAATAAACTGAACTTATTCGAGTTCTGTCTAACCTAGTTGCTACTTTCTAACTGTTATATAATAGTAGCTTTCACTAGGGTTAGTCAAGTTAAGTGATTTGATCATGTTAGATTGTCTAAACTTGAATACTTAACTTGATTGCTGTTCAATTGTATTTATCGCCCCAACTGCTCTAGATGCACTGACTTAAAGTATCTTGAGTCAAAGCATAGACCTAAGCATCTCAACCCAGTCTAGGTTATCAATCAAAAGTACCCTAAGGTGCTTGTGAGATGCTGGCTTCTAGATCTATAGGTGTATGCAATTCTAGGGTTAAATCCTAGGCTAGGTCCATTTGCGCAAAAACCTAGTTTTGAAGGGGGTATTTTTCAAAAAATCTAAGTCGGAAAACCATTTTAAATTTCAAGACTTAATAAATGAAATGATTTTTATAAAGATATTAAATGCTAATTTTTGAAAAATGAAAATCTAAAAGATTTTTAAAAAGGAAAAGGAAATATAACAATCATATTCTACTAAGCACAACCCTAACTGCCTTCTTAGTAAGCTAAAGTCGAATTCAGGTAAGGGTTTAGTGAAGATGTTAGCTAAATTAGATTTTGAGTCCATATGCATATGTACAATTTCTCCCCTGGCTACGTGATCCCTAACAAAGTGATGTTTTACTTCTATATGTTTGGTTCGGGAGTGATGAATTGGGATTTTAGTTAGATTTATTGAACTTATGTTATCAATGAACACTTTGGTTTGGGTATAGTCTGTTGAGGCAATCTGTGGTCCGGAGTGACCAAGTGTATTGATGTTTGGGCAAAGGGTTTAAGTTAGGTTTATCCTTGTGTTCTTATATGTGTATGTTGAGTGTGCAGGTTGTACAGGTACACATAGTGACTTGACTGGACAGCCTCGGTACGGTGAAGGATGGCATGGAGACAAGCTGGAGGCTTGTGTGCACCCAACGGACCTTGATGGAGTAGGGACGATGAGCTGAGGGGCATGAACTTCGAGACATGCGTGAAGGATGGCATGGAGGCAAGCTGGAGGCTTGCGTGCATCCGAGGGACGGGAGCCGAAGATGAAGAGGGTGCGAAGGCGACAGTCGAGGCTGTGGATGAGGAGTCAGTCGAGTCGTGAGGGTACGAGTGCTGTGTGATTGTACTGAGGAAATCCTAGGGTTTGAGTGCGGAGTGGAATGTACTCAGCAAGGATATGTTAGTGATATGAGAGAAGTGTCCTAAGGCAATCGCCTTATGATTGTAATCTTTATTTTAATAAATGAATATTCACTATTTGAGTATACATGTTTGTGTATTTGATTGAGATCTTAAACTCATTTACTGAATGTCCGCAATACAATTCACAGCATGAGAGAATTTGTGATGAATTCACAACTAGTGATTATCTCTACATGTGCAATTGTGAAGTATTGAAATTGTCCCTAGTCGATGAATTGATAAATATGGACACTATCAATTCTGTTGAGACTAGCATGAGTTATTCTCTAATCAGTTGA
Source organism: Boesenbergia rotunda (assembly GCA_024364735.1). Lineage (NCBI taxonomy): Eukaryota > Viridiplantae > Streptophyta > Magnoliopsida > Zingiberales > Zingiberaceae > Boesenbergia > Boesenbergia rotunda. The sequence continues at coordinate 65,207 of JAGFNQ010007540.1, forward strand.
TTCTCACTGGTTGGTGACATTGAGATGTCCGGAGATAAACATGAATGCTAGTTAAGGGAACTAGTTCATTGGAGTGACTGGCTGTAAAACTTCATATGGTAGTCTACATATAGATATGTTAGTGAAGTTTTTACTGCAGTACGATGTTCCTTTGACTTGCGGTGTTCAAGTCATCTTGGTCATGGAGACTTATACTTTGACATCTTAAGCAAGCATCTCCAAGGAGGTGTGGACCCAGGATGATTGGGTATAAGCCGAAGTGCCCGAAGATGTTTAAACAGCCTACAAAGGATTCACCACTCCTTGCGAGGAGATGTATACCCGAGGCCTATCGTCGGATTGTTACTCGAAGCCTCTGGCCAGAGCATGACATGTTCAGAGTATGAATCTCTTAAATACATGAGAGTAATTAGAATCCGTAGGACGAGAAAACGTTACTTGGGCTAGGTGTAATGTAGTCAACCTAGTGGGGACTGACACACATAGACCATGTCCTGAACCAAGTGGGTATAAGATGGTGAAGGGAATGGGGCACGATTCATTATAGCTGCTGAAGGGTTTCAGAATTGTTTCTGAGGTCAACCGTTGATCTTTTGATTAATTGGGGATCATGATGTACTACTAGGTGCCACTCATGATCGTTCTATAATTGATTAATTATAGACGGCCAACATAAATCGAAAGCCTATTTAGTCACACTCACTACGAGTAATCCAAGAGATTTAAAATGAGTTGAAAATTGGATTTTCCAATCAAGAGAGATTAGGTTTGGTTAAGCCAAACGATAAGTCGAATCTGAATTTTTCAGAGACGCATCGGAAGCGTAAAATGGCTAAGTCTTTTGAAGACTTAATAGATAAATTAAATAAGTTTAATTCATTGGGGCATGGCTTGGATGAGCCAGCCAAAGAGGGCCTCCATCCTCTTTGCTTGGCCGGCCACAACAAAGGGAGAGAACCATGTTTTTGGATTAATTTATAAAATAAACCAAGTGTGGTTTGTTTTATAATAAACCAAGGTTTGGTTTATTTCTTCATGGAAATTAAAATTAACCATGGATGTTGGTGCAGAATGCACCCAAGTCAAACCTGTGTTTTGATATTGGCAAAAGGGTTCAAAAGTTAAGGGTTAGTTGTTGTCTAACAAGTTTCTTGAGTGTACAGGAAAAGCCCTAGCGAAGGAATACTAGGCACTGGCAAAGGAATGCCAGCCAGAAGAAAAGCCCTAGCGAAGGACTGCTAGGCTTTGGCGAAGGACTGCCAGAATGGACAAACCCTAGCGAAGGAATGCTAGGCCCTGGCAAAGGGCTGCCAGAAGAAAAGACCTAGCGAAGGGCTGCTAGGCACCAAGTGAAGGGCTGCGTGGTACTCAAGACCTGGCGAAGGGCTGCCGGACAAAAGTCCAACTGGAGGAGCCGGTTGGCACCAGGTAAATTCTCCCGAGAGGAGTAGGTGAGGACGCTTTCCCCTTGAGGGAACATTAGGCGTCGGTTCGACCTAGGGCTCCATTTTGGAGACCAAAGTCAGAACCAAGACAGCTGAGGCTATATAAATTAAATTAAATATTTGTTTTATTGTGTTTTGGACTAACCCTGGAAGCAGGACCGAAGGAACGTGTGTCTGCAGCTCAGAATGCCTCAAAGGAAAGAGGCAACTGCTGACCAGGGCGCCCGGAGTATCCCGGGCGCCCCCAAGGTGAACACAAAACACAAAGAAAGCAAATGAACCTCGACAGTACATTCTGAGGGCGCCCCCGCTGTCCCGGGCGCCCCCATGGCAAACCAACTGAAGAGTTAAGCTGCTGCCGCGTCTGCACTGCGCACCCAGGGCGCCCCCGCTGTCCCGGGCGCCCCCAGCCACTCTTACGCAGGAGACTTCAGCGCTGCGGATAAGAGTTGGCCGAGTCAACCAGGGCTCCCCCAGCGTCCAGGGCGCCCCCGTCAAGACCTTATCCCGAGGTTCAAGGGATAAGTCGTTGACTGCGCCTTGTGTGGATCTGCTGCCACGTGGGGGGGGGGGCGCCCCCGTCGACCAGGGCGCCCCCAGGCACTATAAAAAGGGCCCTAGACCCTCCTCTTCAAGACACCGCTTTCATTCAACGCATCCAAACTCTCTGACGACCGCGCTCTGCTCCAGGAACTTCCCGACTCAAGTCCGAAGCGCCGTCGACCTCCCGCTGCATCGAAACTCGAGCCTACCTCGGGAGTTGGTAAATACAGAAGTGTAATCATTCTTATTGCAATTTGTATTTCTGTTCTGTACTCATTCTACGCATTATAGAATTGCCCAAAGTAAACGGTCAACGACCGTGGGCCTTGGAGTAGGAGTCGACCCAGGCTCCGAACCAAGTAAAACGACCTTGTTAGCGTTGTGTTGCTTTGTCTCTATTTCCGCCGCGCACTTACTCTTTTTATTTAATCCGAACGATTTGCGACATTCACCCCCCCCCCTCTATCGCATCTCTCGATCCAACAAGTGGTATCAGAGCGGGGAATTCAAACTTGGTGCAACCACCAGTTTGAAAATTTTTCGATTTTCTTTCGTTTTCTCTCTCATTTGTTTAAATATTTTCGTTCGAGTTTTTCTTTCAAGGTTGGTGCAACACCCCTTGAAATTTATTCCTTTCTTCCCGCACTACTATTCCAAGACCAAGTCTTGGAATATTTTCGTTGTTTTTGTTATTTGCTATTTCAGTAACAAATGGCCATCCAAGAAGGTTTTAGCACCGCCAGACCTCCACTTTTTAGTGGAGAAGACTTTCCTTACTGGAAAAGTTGAATGGAGGTCCACCTGAAAAATCAAGTGGATATGTGGATAATCATCCAGTCTGGACTGATGATTCCCACAAATGCTGAAGGCGTACCACAAAACTACTCAGAGTGGGACACTGCCCTTAAACGCAAGATTGAAGCTGACGCCAAAGCAACTCAGACCCTTCAATGCGGACTGACAAAAGAGAAGCTGAACCGCGTAGGCCCATTCAACAGCGCCAAGGAGCTATGGGCTAAACTGATCAAGCTCCACGAAGGAACTTCAGATACGAGGATCAGCAAACGGGATCTGCTACTGAACAAGCTCTTCACCATCAGAATGGCAGATAACGAGACAGCAGCTCAGCTCCATGCCAGAATCCAGGAATTGATGAACGGTCTTCACGCAATAGGTCACCAGATTCAAAACCGTGATCTTATAAGGTATGCCCTTAACGCGTTCCCTAGGACCACCTTGTGGGCATCTATGGTAGATGCATACAAGGTCTCTAGGGATCTTTCAAAAATTAAGTTAGATGAGTTATTTTCTGAACTTGAACTGCATGAACAGACTAACTGCAATTTGGTCGAGAAAAGTATAGCTTTCTTTGTAGGGAAAACAGGAAAGACGACCAAGAAGCAAACTCAAGTTGAACCCGAATCTACCTCAGATTCAGAAACAGAAGATCAAGAAGAAGATCAATCTGAACTGGTCCGGCTAGCTCGAAACTACTACAAAAAGTTGAAGAACCAAACCAACACACGGAGAACAAGCCGAAGAAAGGACGGACAAGCTGAACCGACAACTGACAAACACAAGCCCAATGTAACCTGCTACGAATGCAAGAAGAAGGGCCACTACAAGACTGAATGTCCAAGCCTAAAGGAGTCCAAAAAGACCAGAAAGAAGAAGGCACTCCAAGCAACCTGGGACGAGTCTTCCTCAGAAGGAGAAGAAGAAGCACCCCAGTCCAATCTTCTAGCCCTGACCGCTTCGGATCAAATCGAGACTGACTCAGACTCGGACCAGGACGACGGCAAGCTGACTTCTCCGACGACGGCGAAATAAGGGTAACGGGTTTTTCAAAATTGCAATTGAATTCGCTTATTTCCTATCTATCCCGAGATTTGGCGAAAGCCAAACTCCGAATCGAGTCCCTCCGACAGGAAGTAAAACTCCTGAAAGAGGAGCTGATTCTAAATCCTTAACTGAGAAAATTCAGGAAGGAACCCCTGATCAAGTTGAAAAACTTGAATCAGAGAACTCCTCCCTGAAAACTCAAGTTAAGGACTTACGAACAGCTTTAGAACGATTCACTTCTGGTTCCAAGAATCTTGATATGATTCTTGGAAAACAGAAGTCTGTTCTAAACCGATCCGGACTTGGCTATAGAACCAAATCTCGGCAAAGATCTTACTTTGCTGTACTGAACCAGTCAAGACCTAAGGTTCAGGCATGGGTGCCAAAACTATGTCTGACTAAACCAACTGGTTCAAATCAATTTTCGATCCCCAAGGACAAGATTCACATCTTGCCTAACCCATTCAGAGGCTTTAGTCCAGGGGGAGCCAAAATCCAAACAATTTTCATTATTAGATATTTTTTTTAATTGCTTGTTTATTTAAATTTCTGCAAGTTGCCATGCTTAGAATTAGGAATAGTTAGACTTAAGGACTAAATTACTTGAAATTTGAAAACATAGTATTGGGAGGAGGTGAGATGATAGTACGTTGGGGAAACCAACTCTAATAAGATCAAGTCCACTTGGTCTGTTTAGACTGGTGAAACCAGCCGAAGCTACCGATCCAAGACCCAAGCTAGTTAGACCAGAAAATGACCTAAGTTAATTTGAAAATGAAATATCATTAAAAGGCTTTGTCAAGGAAAGGGTGGATGATCCCATAAGGCTACGGCCAAAGAAGGCCTAGTTGC